>VZTJ01006690.1:126301-156705 GCA_013397795.1 Orthonyx spaldingii
CGCGCTGCCATCGCCCCGGGCGGCAGCGGCTCCGGCCCCGGGGCGGAGCGGGGCGCGGTGCGCGGCTCTCTCCGCGGGGCGCGGCGGGGAAAGGCGGGGCGCTACCGGGGCCGGGCTCCGCTCCGCGCTGGCGCTGCGGGAGCGCCCGGGCCGCTCACATGAAAAGCCGCATTCCCGGGGCGCGCAGGGGTGAGGTGGCTCTGCCGGGGCAGCGGGACCGCGCTCGCTCCCAGCTGGAGGATGGAGCAGCCGGATTTCTCACCGCTTCTCAGGCGCAATCTGTTAAACGTGTGTTCGGTGTGTTCTCCTGTCACTGGCTGTGGGATCTGGTAATCTCCTTTAGTCAAGGCGTCTGTACATACAGTCGTTACACTGCTCTGCTGCTTCCAGCTGGTTTTTCCCTAAAATACCTTACAGCTGTAGCTCGTGACTGATGGTTTAAGCTTGATGAATGCTTAGACCAGCTATGGATATGGCTGTGGTACACAGTGAGAAACCTGCCTCTGTAGTATTAACTGTGTGCTCTTGCCGTGTTGGATGTCAACACGTTTACCTTAGCAGTTCTGGGCTTTACGTGTTCTAATACTGAAATCAATGGCAAGAACTCCCCGCCTCCCCCTTTATTTGCCTTGAATATATGCTACCTTTTTAGGCTGTATAGTAGCTATCTTAGTGATAGTCTTTTATCGATTGTTTCCCAATATCCAAAGGCTGTAGATACCCATCCTGATTGTGCTGATGCTTCCCTGATAATTAACAAGTCAGATACACTCTGCTATGGAAATAAATACCAACTGTCCGTGTGGTGGGGCAAGCATCTCAGACATCTACTGTGTCTCCAAATGGTTTTGCAGTAACAAACCCCCGCCACTCCTAGTGCCTGGATTTTAGCTGTTAATTGTGAAGCTTCTCATAAAGCAATTTGATACTTGGAGTATGGAATTCCTGGTGTTGTAGAGAGCACTTTGTGAATCACAGATAGCAAGGTAAACTGTAGTAGAGGAAGAGCTATACATCAGAAGGTGACACAGCCCAATAGCTTTCCTTCTTTCTTGTCCATAGTTTCTTTTCAAAGCTTATTTTATACATGACCCTTAATGCCGTGGGCTAATTTCAAAACACTTCTTTGTAGACAGAATGCAGTCTTCTTAATAACCTAACTGCTATCCCTACAGATATCATATTGATAATATAAATTAATCAGAAGTTGATAAAGTAGTATAATATAACTGTGTGTCTGGAGGATTTTGGTTTGTTGGTGTAAGAACTCAAATCTCTAAACTGCTGGAAAATTTAGGAACCTCTATGGGTCTTGTTTTGTTTTGTTGGTTTTTTTTTTTTAATTACATCACAGCTTTGTTTCAAGGACTGATTAGAAGTTTTCTGAATAACACATATCCCGTAGGATTGTTCTCTGAATATCTGATCTTTAAAAACCCCAAACAATCCAAACCAAATAAGACCCCAAGAAAATTAAATTTCAAATGCTGAAATAAAAATCCTTTATTTTAAAGAGAATGGCTCCTTTCAGTTGCCAAATTTTAAGTATTTAAATTACATGTATAAATAGCAAATGAGAAAATTCTTATTAAAAGCAGCTTTTAAGAACGCGGGAATGCAAATTACTACTCTCAACACTTCAAGTAGTCAGATGTGGAAGTAAATGAACATATTGTATTGATGGCTTATGTGTAAAAACGCCATTGAAATGTATTCAGAGTTCTATAAAAGCAGTGTCATCTGAGAAAAACTGTAGCAAAGGAAATCTATTACTCATTTGATGTGCCATCATAATTAAAATGGTAGTTTTGAAAACTGAAGGAATTACCTAGTTGCTCATACGTGTGTTTGTGGTCAGGTATGGAGGTGTGCAATGTTATGCTCTGCAGTAATGTTTTAGGAATAGGTAAATGTATACTTCCTTCTTCTGAGATAGGAAATTCTGAGGATTGGTGTTGATGTTAATTAGAGCAGGCAGGACATTATTTCCATGTGATTCATGAGGTCTAAATGGTATGCATTTAATTTTTAAATGATCTTAATCTGAAAAATGTAAGAAGAATAATGCTGCTTAATTTATCACTATCTCAGGGCTTTGAATATGGGAAAACAGTCCTCTCTATTTGGTTAGGAATATTTTTTGTTCCCAGTTTACGGACTGAGAGAACGGTGTGTCCTGTCTTTGCTACAGTCACAATGGCTGCCAGTATCTCACAATGACTCTAGTGGGACTAGACTTTAAAATGTTTTAGAGACCAGATAAAAATTGGTGATGGAACTGTGTCTGAAATTCATGAGTTTCCGTTTTCTTGTCTGGTACTTCATCTAGGTGTGCCTGTTGATGATGTTTCACAGTTCAGCACAACTGAGTTAATGATAATTTTCATGAGACCAAGAGACTTTAATACAGTTTTGCTTTTTCTCTAAAGGCCCAGTCCTGAGACTACTGTTTTGAGGTCCAAAATTTTCTGCCTTCAAAGTTTAGCAAAAATAGGATCAAGTCAAACTGTAGTTTGGCAGCTGTTGGTGTAAGCAATTTTACACCCTGTAGTCACTATCATGTTTAGCTTCTTTAGTGTTTTAAAGTAGTAGGTGCATGAAGTACTATAATACTTTTGCAACCTTTATGTGAGTTAAGGAAAGGAAATACAGTGTTTGTCGGGTTCCTTTGCCCACCTTTAAAGTTCAATTATAACCCCAGTGTACAAACCTTGTATTTCGCATGATTTTGTGCATTACATACACAAGTTGATTACAACTTATGTTTCTAAAACCTATGCAGAAGTTACCAATAAATGTCACAATATTAAAACAGTAAGGAGAAGTTCATAGAGTTATAGAATAGTTTGGGTTGGAAGGGACCTTTAAAGGTCATCCAGTCCAACCCCCCTGCAATCAGCAGGAACATCTTTAAGTAGATCAGGTTGCTCAGAGCCCTGTCCAACCTGACCTTGAATGTTTCCCAGTATGGGGTATCTACTGTCTCTCAACCTGTGCCAGTGTCTCATCACCTATACTGTAAAAGCTTCTTCCTTATATTTAATCTAAATTGACACCTTCAGCTGAAAACCATTAACCCTTATCCTGTTTAAGCCATCGTTGTTGATATCGGTGTTTGACTACAGTCCTCTCTAATGAATAAATAAAAATCATTCTTGTATCACAAATTAGAATGCTTACTGTGCTTGGGGAAACTACTTTGAAGCTAAGACTTGTGAAGGTTTTGGTGCAGGAAAATATCCTGTGTTTAGAAAAAATTTCTGATTTTTATGATGTAAGGTTATGTGGAATCCCAGGTGGACACATGTTGAAGTGATACCGTTGCTCTCCTATAGAGTTTGATTTAGTCTTACACTCTATTGATACATAAAAGTTACAGCTGGTTATCCAACCTTCCATTCATTACCAGTGCTACATTTCTGCCAGTATGATGCTGGTTTGTAACTGGTATGACTAAACTGAAATCTCACTAGAGCTCTGAGTCTAACTTAAGTCTAGGTAGCATTCAAATCTGTCATCTGTGGTGACAGACAGATCAACCAGCTACCAGCATGTCAACCTTTCTGATAGTTCTGCCAGACCAGCACTGCATCACTGAAGGCTTTTGCATCTTCCCAGTGATGCTCATCAAGAGCTCCAGCATCGTTTTACCAGGTAGATACTCATTTTGAAAGGTAGAGCATTTTACTGAAGCTGATAAGTGGCATATTCAAAGTTTATTGAAATCAGTTACAGATAGACTTGTCCCTTCCTCAACTTGCCATTTTACTAACTTACCTTTTATTGTTTCTTGACCAAGGACACAGCACGGTAATATTTGGTTAAGCTACTACATATACACAGAATTATTCTGTAGTACAGCTGTAGCTGTAGGTTTTAGGCTGTGATAGAATTGTCAGTGGTAGCTGCCTCCTTCAAAATGAATATCAAATGTTGTACCTTACTATTGTTCTGCTTTCCATGAATCAAACAATTAACTAGGAAAGGGACATAAATGTGCTGTCAGTTGATCTCTGTGAATGAAATAAAAGGGAAATTATGTTAAATGGTACTTCTGTTGGATGGAAAGTAAGATTTTGATGCTGCTTAAGTAAAAAGGAGATACTAGTTATATTCTTATCTTGGTAATTTGATAAGCCTGTTCTTGAGACTCTTCTGTTGCATTTCATGATGAGGAGACTATGCTTAAATGAGCATATTTTAGTCCTCATCCATCTTTGTCTATGGCTGAAACCACATAAATATTAATTCCTTTAAAAAAATCTTCACTGGTAGGCTTAAAAATCAGTTCACATGGATGAAGCTAAAGTCTACCATTGCCATCTAACTTCAGAAAAACTCTGTCTTTTTTATTTGTTGATGTTTAACTGGTTTCTGTTTAATTGCTTGAACATTTATGCATCTTGAAATTTGATATACTGTAACATGGAAATCTTTGTGTATAAATTATAGCTGTAGTTAGCATTATGCAACACAGTAATGTCATTAGTATTTATACTTGACAGGAGAAGTAATTTAGATGCTTCTCTACTTTTTTTTAAATAGCTTGTAGGTGTTACCTGTTCATTTAATTCACTATATTAAATGCCATTGGTTTTGCCTTCATGTACCTTTAATAAATTTAAAAACCTGTTTGAGCAACGAAAAAGCACCAGAAATACACCTTTAGTGGAAATTGAAATATTAATATCAGTGATACAGGGTTAATTGAATGTCAGGAAAAAAATACCATCCAGAGGATGAAAACTCCTTTACTTGTAACTTCTGTATTGAGAGTAATTTCAAGGTGTTTTAAAAGTTGAAATGAGTCCTAAAATGGTGGGGAAGATGCATCCTAAAACTGCAGTTTCTAACTTAACTGTTGCTGTTATATTTGAACACAAAATCCAAAGCAGTTTCTTGAATAATAATGAAACGAGGCATAAAAATTAATCTCCATAAAAAGTCCCTAAGGGGAAAAATAGACAGATGACTTTGTGAAGAGCATTCTGGTGTGCAAGGCGATGAGGCATTTCTCATATTCGTGTTGCTGAGTAATCTTTATTTACTTACATGGAGTAAGTTTTGGTGCTTCTTTCACCGATTTTCTCCAGCCAAGGATGTTTGACTCTTCCTGCCCTTTCCACAGAATGGGCACATGAGTTGAGTGCTCTTGTTGCCAGTCTAGCTGGATTATGATTATGTGTCAGTAACTAACTAGTATTTTCAAAGTTTCTCTGTTAAAGTTCCAGTTAGTCTGAAAAAAAAGGAATCTCTTTTCCTTTCAAGCTCCCAGAAGCAGTTCACTTACTGACAGCACTAAAGCTTTGTCTCTTCTGTGGCTTGATGTTGAAGCTTCCCTATTGAACTCAGCTTGTTTCCATTTTCTCTTGAACTGAAGAAGAGTCAAAGCTTAATATAACAGATTCATCGGCTGGTAATGAGGATGGGATTTATTTTGGAGAACTGAGATGTTGAAGACCTGTGTATTCTCCTCCGCTGAATATGGAACTTACGTGTTGGATCTCTTGAGTTCGTTTGATTGGGTATTGAATGGAGCAGCTTCTGGAGTCCTGTTATGTATTTGCTGTGTAACCTTTTGTGCTTCCAGGCTTGTAACTGTATCTAGAAATGGCAGATGTATGGGAAATGAGTGATGCTGGTAGTCATCTTGTATATATATATATACATGCTGTTACACTGAATGTAGGCCATATGCTCAAATTAATAAAAATAATCAAGATCCAAAAATTAAATAAAAAGTTATTTTTATTTCATGTCTCAGAAGATGATTGCTGGATCGTAGATGTCTACGTTACTTATGATTTAAAAAGCTGTCTTTAAGTTTTCAGTGTTCAGAACTTTTCGCAGACATACAATTATATTGTGTTTTATCATTGCTTACTACTGCCGTGCCAAAAATCATCAAGCCAACACAAATAGGGCCCTTGAAGTGTTAGTCATTCCAGTCCCATTCTTAATGGGTAACCTTTGACATTTCAGTAAACGTCAGCATGTTGGTTGCTAAGTGTACTGTCTATGTTGTCATCAGATGGAGACAAGTTAAGTTCTCGCTTTCAAAAGAAATTACTCAAAGCCAAATGCAGGAATGACACAAGAGAAATGTGTAGTGTCTGCTCCTTCTCCACATGTGCTTTTGTTTGTAGATAAGTAAAGGACATGAAATCTGTCTGGTGTGTACCAGTTCTTAAAGAACAAACAGAAGCTGTGAGCAAGTGTTTGCAAGCTCTTATTTCATCATAACAGTTGTGGTCAGCGTGCAAGGTGTTTGCAGGATGAGCCAATGTCTGAGGGAAAGGACCAAGAGCTCAGGTGTGTCAGTGAGACAGAGCAGTCCATCACCTTCATTAGAGGTTGAACATTTGGAACTGTTGTTGCATAACTGATGTATTTAACAACAAAGTGATAGTGGATGAAGCATAAACAGTTCTAGCACAATGTGATGGTGGATT
Organism: Orthonyx spaldingii; assembly: GCA_013397795.1. Taxonomy (NCBI): domain Eukaryota; kingdom Metazoa; phylum Chordata; class Aves; order Passeriformes; family Orthonychidae; genus Orthonyx; species Orthonyx spaldingii. The sequence continues at coordinate 132,754 of VZTJ01006690.1, forward strand.
TCACACCAGAACATGAGAAGTAGCAGTAAATCAAATCATGACTCTTCATAGTTTAGTCATGTTTTTTCTTATTGATTGGAAGTGCAGAGTAAATAAGAGTCACACTTTTTAAGTTAGCAGATCTTTTTCTTTGCTCATCATCTTGCTGATCCATGGTCTGATCTAAAAATCATAAAATATGTCTCTGACATCTGTTTGAAATAGACTGCTTAAGTAGTGTGTTCAGCTTTTTTGTTTTGCACTGCCTTTTTAACAGTGGGGATTACCACACCTAAGGGATAAGTGTTGGGCTGCAGATTAAATCACAGATGCAATATAAATGCATCAAAACTTTCTGCAAGCATAAGCACCATATCCATTAAAAATATTTCATTGGAAGAATATTAAAGACCTGGCATATACTTCTAAATAAAATAAAGCTATTGAGAGCCCAGTGTTTTGTATGAAAGGACATGGTAATAGTACCAGGGTACCCTTAGTAGTTGTCTTTATTTCCAGATAAAACTGAATGTTATCTAGATTTTTGGTGTTTTTAAAAAATTGTATTCTATGTCAGCACTTTTCTACATATAAAAATAAATACACCTTTCTGGAGGAGATCTGCTTCTAAAAAGTAACCCAAACTGCCTACATCCTTAAAAGGAAAAACCTCAACCAAGTGTCACTCTTCTATTGCATGCATGATACAGTATGACAAATCTACTATCACCCTTTCTCCTCAGAATTTGTAAGCTGGTTTTAAAATAACAAGGGAAATAAGAGATGGGAGTAAAGGTCATGGAATGAAATCAAAGTGAAAAGAGTGTTACTGTTTGGTGTCTCTCCAGAGAGACCTCCACCTGTTTCTGTTAGTGTGATAGTATGATGCCAGAGAAAAGTTTAGCGTTCAAGGGTTTAGGTTGTGCATCATGTAGGGAAGATCTGGGAATAAAGGATAGGTGAGAAATAAATTGGAAGGGAAGGAAACCAGTTGCACTTCTAGGCCAAAGCAAAACTGAATATGCTGAAGGTGATTTGAAAATGGTGCAGAATGGGGAGGAGAGGACAGGTGAGGTGGAGCAGGAGAACTGACTGAAGCAGTGAAAAGGCCCAGGGTGTTCCTCATTTGCTGTCATGTTCCAGGTAGGCTACCGCAGGCAGACTCATGCCACTGATACCACTTGTTAGCAAAGTACTTTTGGCAGATGTGAACTATTATATATTTGCCTTGACTGGTGTAATCAAACACTGAACTTCTTGTTTAAATATTTGTAGTGACGTGTACATGCACTTCCCCTCGCTCTGAGCTTGTGACAGACTCCAGTGGGGTCCTGTGTAATTAACTTCTGGTATATTTTCTGTTTACGTCAAATCTCACGGGAAGATTTGTGGCAACAGGGTCAGTAAAAACCTTAACTTCACAGCTTTTCTGGAAGTAGCATTGTATCATGATATCCATCGATAAATAACAGTGAACTACTCCAGCTTGGAGTTGTGCCTCTCTGTTCTCTTCTTTAGATGGTGTCATTTTGTCTTGGATTTTCCACTAGCATTTAGGTGTCCCTATTTCTTGTGGCTTTTAAACCAACTGTTTTGTTCTGATAAATGCTAAGAAACTTGAGGACAAAAGGGAAAGTGTAGGGTTTTGAGTTTTTTTCTTCTTTTGTTACTGGGTTGTCATTAGTATATGTATATGGCTACATGTTTTGTAAGTATTTTGTAAAAAAACCAAACAACCTTCCCAATTACTTTAGATCTGGGAGGTAGTTAGAAAAATATTTCCAGTTTTCTCCCAGAAAAGAAAGCAGTCTTCTTGGGCTGAAAGGAAAGGGCACTGATGGCTCACCTGGGTGCTCTGTGGTTCAGGTTGTCTTCTGTAGAACGAGGCTTGAGATTTCCCAGGTCTCTCTGTTGTGTCCCCATAGAGTGAAAACTATAAAGGGATGTTGGATGCCTTAGCGGCACGGAGCTGTGCACTGGAACAGGCTGCCCAGGTCACAGCACCAAGCCTGCCAGAGTTCAGGAAGGGAGCAGTTGGGACAGTGTTCTCAGACCCGTGTCGTGATCACTGGGGTGTCCTGTGCAGGGCCAGGAGTTGGACTTCAATGATCTTTGTAGATCTCTTCCAACTCAGGATATTCTGCTATTCTATGATCCATCTTCACAGTGACCACTGAGATTGCGGTGATTTGTGAGGGGAAACTGTGTTTTTGTGTGTGCAGGGGCTTTGTTGGTTTTCAATGAACTGTGACCCACTCCACAGATGTCTTGTGAAGAGCATGAGGGAAGTGGGGGAGGACAGCAGATCTGTAATGAACTTTCTGCATTATTGTTTGGATAATGTATTAATGGGAATCTTATGAATGACAAAGTTTGAAATAAATTAGAAGTATAAATGAGGGATTTTTCAAAAAATCTCTCCAGTAAATATTTATCTACTACTACTGATACGCAGAAACAACTTCAATACTAATTTCCTAGACTGAGTATGAGTGAGATCAGTTCAAGGCTATTATGCCCTGAATTTGCAGACAGCTCTTTGTAATTAAGAAATAAACTTCATAGTTGTTGTTTTGATTTTTCTCTGATGCTTTGCCTGGGGGTCAGAAATGTGTTCTTGATGCCTGCTGTCTATAGGCACTAAAAGACTTAAATAGCATTGTGCCTATTAACAGGAGTTGTTTGCATTTGTACAAAAATTCCCTTCCAAAGCTGATTTAGTGTTCCAGCATAAAAGCACTGTGGAATTACAAGGCTGTTAATAGATGAGAAAACGACTATATGTACCATGAAGGTGATTATGACCACAGGAAACATGTATCAAAATTGCTTTAGGTCATAATTTTATAGTATGGAAACTTTTTAAAGGTTATTTCCTTAAACTGCTAACAAAACTGGTCTTCTGTTATGGTTTCAGCTCCTAGGGACAAAAACTTAAGTATGGTATCTGCTTTGTCTGCAGCATGAAACAGGAGCTCTTCTCCTGATAGTTATCCTGGGAGCTGAGCATGTTGTTACATTTGAGTAAAAAGGCATAGTTCATTACTGATGGGAAAACAAACTTTCTCTACCGTAGCGATTCAAATTGAGCTCTCCGCTAAGTAGTGCTCATTAAAAAATCTTTCATTTACAGGAATTACTATTTTAGCCCTTTTAAATGTTTCAGTGCTTTTTCTTACACTGGATGTGATTTGTATATTTAAAAAAGAAGGGCAGAAAAGGACATGGTTTCAGAAAGATGATCTTTCTGGGGAAGCATACAGCTGAAATTGGACAGTAGATGAGCTGTATAGACCTAAGGGGCGATGATAACAGAATTAATAGAAATAAAGATTTGTTGTTTCCTGCTTGCTGAAATAACTCATCTGTTTTGAGGAGTATGTAGATGATACTCCCTGAAGTGTAATTTATTATGTTCAGTTTCTGAGGATTCCCAGATTATATCCAAATTCACTTTTACCCTTCCGGTTTGCAGTTAATGGGGAAATAAAACAGCTCTGTTTTATCTGCTTCTGCTGCTTGGTCACAGAAGTCTGTGAGGACTGTTCCACTCACCTCTGAAGGTGCATTGCCCTCTCTCTAGTGCAGGACTGTTCTTCCCTCTTGGGTGCCTGTTTCTCCTCTCCAGTTCTTCCCTCCTTCCACACAACCACCAATGATGTTTGGGAAGATCCCTTAGGTCCTCTTAGGTGGATAGCCAGCACTGGCAGAGGAAGATAGCTCTAAATAGTCCAGGGTCAGATTTTTCCAGCAGAACAGGAGCAGTTTCTGAGGCTGGACTGTAAAGTACCAAGTGCCTGTTGCACATTCGTATATAGGCAGCTGTGTCCTGCTTGGGATCTTATCCTTACAGGTTTTCAAAGCAGCAAAGCTTACCTAAATCTATACTCAGTCTGTGGTTTTTCTATTACATGGAATCATTCTTTATAAACAGATTTTTTTAAGAAAAACCCATAAATGCTCTGTAGCAATTTTAAACTCTTGGGTCAACTTGTAAACTTCTCTAAGAAGATTGTGGGTGGGTGGGGAATTATTTTTAGAACCAGAAATCTGCAATGCCAAGTATGCATCCAGTTCTGCATTTTCTTAGTTATGACTAAAAGACTAAAGATACCCCTTTTAATTCTTTCTCATGACATTTCCTGAGCATCTTAGATGAAGTTCTTTGCTACAGACAAGCAGTTTAAAAGTTTTACATGAGTAAGGGGATAATATAGGGGTCAGATGTAGAGTTTCCTTTACCCGATCAAAACAATGGTTGTTCTAGTTCAGCGTAGTGCTTCTGGACTGCAGTTCTCTAACAAACTCATAAACAAGGAACGTTATTTTGTCTTGGATGCTTTTCAGTTGATGGTAGAGATGGTGGCCAGACACAGGAAGGCTCAGTTTAATGTACAGGTCACGTTGTTAGTGTACCTCTGATCTGAACAAAGGCATAGTCGTAGAGTACAAATATGTATATTTGGAGAAAGAGCCTCTAAATAAACGAGCATTCATTCAAATTATGAATCTAAGGATTGATAGCATTAGCTAAAGAATATAATTCTCCTAGAAACGAGTGCTTTGTAATGAATGTCATTCAGGATCACAGTTGTCCATTTGAATTCTCGATACTGTGGACTTGTGGCATTTTATTGCACTGAAAAAAGAAATTAATTAAAATCAGTTCATTCCTCCTTTGCAGTCATATATATGAAACAGTTTCAAAGAATATCAGATAAAAATTGTTTCCTTAGTAAAAAGTTCTAAGGTGTTTGCAGAATGAATGAAAGGAACTTAGACACGAGTTGTTCTGAATAGTTAAAAAACCCCAAACCTGGAGTTTTGGTTTGTGCACAATGGTTTCACCTTTTCTTCAGCTAGCCTGATGGAACTGAAGCCATAATTTGCAATGATAAGGTGAATGACTGGAGTTTAAAGCTTCTTTTCTGAATGAATTTTGAAAGTAAGTCTTATCTGCATAGTTCTTGCGGCAATGGACTTTTGAGCTCTTATTCTTACATATAAAAATGTTGATTTACTTTTCAGCTTTGGATAAGAGGGAAAAGTAAGTATTTGTAGCCTTCAGCCATTGAGTGGTAGCTTTTCTGGGAGGTGAACTGAGAAACTGCAGGTCTTGGCATCACATTTGTTTGTTACGCATTGTGGGTCATATTGCTACTCACACTTCTCACATCTGTTTAATTATTTTTTTTTAAAGGCATATGATTAACTATCTTTAGAAATATGCAGGAGAACAATTGCTTTGTGTTTTGAGGGTCATTGACACAACTCCCCTAATTTTTCTTCAGCACTTAATACTTTACATGCTATGAAGAAAATAGTTTCTGTGCCCAAACTTCAGCTTATGTTACTGTACTTCTTCAGCAGAGGAGGTATCCAAAAGGAAATGCTGGTTGCATATGTGTGCCATCCTCAGCAGAATCTGCTCTTGTTTCCCAACATATTTTTACTGTTCATTAAATCATTCACGTAGGTAACTTTAAAAGGGTGCCTCGCTTATTTCGCAGAAGTCTAGGAAAGTCTTCAAACATAACTCGTATCTCTTTTGTCACGGGCTAACTTTCCTATTAATAGAAAGGTTTCACAGTGGAAGACCAGTGAAGTCTGTAAAACTTCTTTCTTGTTCTTTTTCATATGTAAAGAGGTATCTATATCAGTATTCAAACAGCATATCCATAGACACTGAATATACTGCTATTAAATAGTGAAAATTAGTGATCATAAAGTGAAACTGTGTGTACTTGGATGTACTTAACGTGAGTCATATAGCTGGCATTGGTACTGAATCAAGTGTAGTATTACTGGGAAATGATTGATATGTTGCTTTTATAACAACATAACAGTTGAAGTGATTTTTCAGCGTCATTTGGAAATGGATAGAGACTTTATTTTCAGTTGTCATAATATTCCACTTTAAAACAAATGTACCACCCAACAATGATAAATGTAATTTATACTCTCTTTGAATCAGGTTGATATTATTTTTGTATTGCTTGTGCTCTATGCTCCATCATAAAACTGAAGTTTTACTTGCCTTATACTTGGCTTTTTAATTTGGGCAATCTTTTGCATAGAGCAATATGGTTTGCTGGTCACTAGGAACAGTGTGTAAGAGTAGCTAATGCCACATTATACTGGGTGCCTAACTTCTAATAGTATATTTTGTGTTTTATTGAGTTATAGTATCACTAAGAACCATTAGCTGTAAATCAGTAAACATTAAATGAAATCTAGAGACTTTAGTTTTGAACTCTCTCTGAAATGTTACCCAAGGTATTTGCCTGGTATCCTTCTAAAATGGGGCATAGACAAACCAGCACAAAAGATGGTTGAGACCAACAATCAACAATTTCTTCATTCAATCTACATTGACAATTTCTTAATGACACCTTGTTAGATCTTTCTATGCATTTCAGAGAAACCAATATAATTGTTGTTTTGGAAGTCAGCTCCTCAACTTGAGCTTGTGAGCAGAAGGCAACTTCATATTTAGGAAAAAAAGCCGAGTTTGTCAAGTTCAGGATGCAGAGAACAGCATTGTAGTTCTTCTGGGTAGCCTGGCAGGATGGAAGGCAGCTACCATGGACAGCGCATCTTTGGAGAGTGTGCATACACTTCTCCATACCAAATAATCGAGAATTTAGGAATAGTCATTCTTCCCCAGGTTGTATCTGTTTGCTGTGACTTTCTTTTCCCCAACTGTATTTGTTGTTTAAGTTATAGTGATTCAGTAGTAGATACTTTTACTTTTCCTGCTCCCAGATCTCCTATTTTGATTTTTAAGTGAAGATCATCTAGTCCATAGTGCATTTCCAGTCACTCTTTTCAAATCTAAAGGCTGAAATTTTTGCAAAATAGCATTCTTCATATGAACTTTCATTCCTTCTTCCTGATTTCAGTGGGAAAAAATGTAACATAACAGTCTTCTTTTAGGCTGAAAAAAAAAGTTTTATGTACATCTTAAACATTTGTTTCGATTTGCATGTTAGAACTGAAATGTATGAACACAAATGCAAAGCATTTGTCATCTTTTAAATTTGTTAAAATGTCATCAAAATAGTAAATATTTGGTTCTGTTTTCTGGCAGACTGGGGGCAGACAGTGGCTGCCTTCTAATTAGTAAAAGCCCTCCTACAGAACTGTAAAAGGTATTCTCAGTCTTTATCAGCTTTCAATTTTACATTATGGAGGTGACAATGGCCCACGTCCTCATTAGCCTTCTGCTTCTTTGCTTATAAACACCTCTCAGCTCATATTCCTTTCCATTTTGTCTGAGCAATAATATCCTTTTCTCTACAAAAACATTTCTTGTACTTTTTCTCACACTTGGTGTTTGTTTCAGTTTTGTTTCATGATTTCTCATACCTTTGTAATAAGCCTCGCTTTTCCTTCCAGCTGTTGGTTTTGTTGGGGTTTTCTTCACCCGCGCTGCCAACATTGAGGAGTTTTATGTGGTGTTTCATGGACACAAGTGTTAAAATTCATACAGTGATTCTTGTTTTCTTTGTGCACATGTTAATGTTAAGGTCTTGACTTACTGCTTAGTCTGCTACTATGTAGCAGTAGTAGACCTCAATGAAAATTATAGTTTGCATTCTAGTCAGGGAAAATATTTGCACACTGTGGTCTGAGGAAAAGCAAATTCTCCAAAATGCGTTTTCCTAAGATATGGGTTTCCTAAGACTACTGGTTAAGTGAAACGTACTAATACAAAAATTCAGTCTTGAATGGCTGAGCTAAGTTATAGAGTATTTAACTTTATCTTCAAAAAGAAAAAAACCAACTTACTGAGAAGTTGTAAATATGGTGCTGCATAAGACCCTAATACTCTGGCAGTTTTAGAGAGAGATTTAAAACTGTTTGCTTTTTGAGTGGAAAATACTGTGACAGCTGTGCTTAAACATGTTTTATGTGCTTAAAAATTCTTAAGACAGAGTTAGAGGGGGAAAAAAATCAAGAGATGCCCAAAACTGGCAGTTGGACATTAGTTCAGAGGAAGCTGAGACAGTTCTTTGAAGCTGTGTAGATGTAAATAAAATACTGCCCTAGATCAAGACACTTTTAGGTTTCCTGTAATTATTTGCAAATTCCAAATTTAATAGCTTTATTTTTCTAAGAGTAGACAGACTTTGTGTATGCAGACTTGTATACATGTGGTGCCTTGAAGCCTTTCAAGTGTTTGTGTATCCAGCGAATTGTACTCAAATGTCACTTTCCACTCCTCATCCCCCAACTCCCTCCTGACAAAACACGTGCCACAGAAATACCTTGTCCTTTGTCAATATTTGCGGCTGTCCTTAAAGTGACAATGTAAGAGTAATTGATGATCATTTGTCTCTCGTGAATTCCTCTTTTTCTCTTGGGGTGGGAATATCTCATTAATAGAAACAACAAAAAAACGGTATTACTTGCCATAAAATGTTCAGTATTTCAGGACTGTATACTAAAAACTCTGTGTCTGCTTCCTCTGCATTAGTTTTCAGCTTTTGTTTTAGTTTCTAACTCAGTCTTGAAAAGCAGTATCACAGCCAGTGTTTATGCAGAAAAGAGCCTCATGAAACCTGTATCACCCCTCAATAATTGATGTGAAGACCTGGTAATTGCTTTATTTTGTAGATAACTTCCCACACAGGGAGTCTAAATCCTTCTTCCATTGAGCCTGAGAAGCTGCTTTGTCCATTAGGGTTTTTCATTTAAGTTTGTAATGCCACTTTGTATTCAAAGACCAGTGGTAAGTCTTGAGCACTATCCAGAGAGTTGAAATGAAAGGAAAATGAATTACAGAAGTTGCAAACCTTGAAGAAATAATTTTCTCCTCCCTTTCATTGAAAAACATAGTCACCAAGTATTCATGTTATCAAAAAAATCCTAATTTCTAGCCTTCTTTTTTTTGTAATTCAATCATATATTACCCAACCAATTCACAAGTGATCTGGTTTGAGTGTAATACCCAGGAATCAGGAGTGAAGAAGGTGCCTTTTCTTCATTGCTGGTTATCAGAAGCATAGAATGGACAATAGAGAGCATGTTTGAAACCCACATGCCTTCAGATGGCGAAATAATTAATCTCTGTTCTGACTCTTCTTGTGTAAGGCTTGGGCTGTTTTCCTCCTTTTGCCTGGTTCATCTGTAGGACCACTGTTGCATTTGTATCATAGGTGGGGATATTGCCAAGTCAGGCTGTTGCTTAGCTGATAAATGGTTTCTTTGGCAGTTGTGTGACTTCTTGCTTGCAGCCATGTGGAAAGGCAGGACTGCCCACAGTGTCTATGGAAAGCAGAGCATATTGCAGTGAAAATGCAGTTTCTTTCTCCATCATTCCATGTATTGGGACATAGTGTGGCTTGTAGGATAAGGTGGGCCTTGATTTCTGGCCTGAAGCTGTGGTACCTCTTCGATCTGCAGGCATCAAAGTCCTGTGAAGAAGCAATAGTTGCTTTTGATGCAACAGTGTAATTTCTGTGAAATCTTGCTAGTTTTAGTATGAAATAGCTCAAATGCATCTGTAAGAATCATTCTTAAGTATAAGACAATCCTGTTTTCTTACGCAGTGTAGAACTTTTCTTCTACCTGTCACCCACAGCTGGACTGTGCAAACTAGACAGACTTTTCAGAATATTTGAAAATGTGAGTCAACAGCCTGGAAGGACAGATTTAGCAAGACCATCACAGCAAATACGAAATACGCTGATTCAAGTAACTATACACCAGACGGTTGTGAGGAATATTAATAGAACTGTTATCCTAGTAAACTAATTTGTTACTACATAATTATCATACCTGCTGAAATAAAGGTTTTATCATTAATTCAGTGTTTCCAGCAAAAGAAATATTTTCACTAGAAAACTTCAATTATTTCTCTTGGACCCTCTTCTGGAAAAGCTTGAACAGTGCCACTATTTGGGGATTTTTTCTGTATTATACATGAACATATGATTCTATGAACATAGAATATTATTTTTAATGTTCAACTCAAGAAAAGTCAATACCACATAGATACTGATGGCAATGGACTGAAGCACAAAAATATGTTTTGTTGCTTTTATTGAAGGCTGTGAATTTTTTTCCTTTCCTTTAGACTCATCCACCTTGACATGATTGTGAAAGTAAGAAACAAGGGCATGTAGCCTAGAGAAAGTAAGAATCAGGGTAGCATCCTGCCTGGGTGGCCTTAAAGATATAGTGAACATAACTGGTGATTCAGTAGCAATTGTGTGGTAGTGCGTCAGATTTTGTTTAATGACCATCTTTTTCCTTCATATTGAAGGGAATCATAAAAGAAGATTAAACCATTAATGTTTTGCATTTAGTTGATGATGATCTGTTTGTTACATATGTGTATAGATATATGTATGTATATATATATATATTTGTTTGAAAGCATATTGCACAAGGGAATTTTGTTATGTTTGTTGTTTTTTTTTTCCCCAGTATCCTTCTGAAATAGGTTGGCACTTTCTTCTTCTTCTTGTGAGGGTAAATGCTGTGTGCTGTGCTAAGAGTAACACTTGCTTAGCTTTTTGTAGGTTCAGGTCTAGACGCAGAAGGGCTAAATACAGGTTAACCATTTTTATTTTTTGTTCTCTAAAGACAAAAGAAATGAAGGTGATTTCCTGAAGATTGTGTCTTATCCACTGTTACATCTGAGATGCCAGATCTTCTCTCTATGATCTTTTATTCATCATGAAAATACCCTGGAGCAGTCCAAGTTTCTTCCTGTAGTCTCCAGGGTATCCTTGCTCTTTTGTTCTTTTTCTGCCTTGGCCCTGACTTGCCAGATGTGACAGTGGTTTTTGTGGCTGGTCTGAGTGCATGTGCTTGACAAGCTGGCTGAGGAGAAGGGTTAGGTGTGAAATACTCGACCTTTTTCTCCCAGAACTCTGGTTAGATTTATCTTGTGTCTGGTTCTGGACATCTGATGGAATAATTTCAGCTTGAGACCTTTGAATAATTTTAAGCAAATTTCAGTCTGTAATCTTGATAATCGTGGGCCAGAGATAAGGGAGGGCTGGGAGTGATGAAGTAAGGAACTCTTGCTAGTCTCCAGTTGTTTGCATAAATTAATACCCTGGTTTAATGTCCAGTAATCACAGAATCTGGCGACCAATATGAATAACAAACCTCTGAATGCAAAATTTGAATGCTCATGGGAAAAGACTGACTAAAATTTGTGTGGGGATGAGATGTTGTGTTCATTTTCTGTCTATTTTGCCGGCTAAGCTCTGCAGAGGTTGTGTCATCATAAAATAATATTTGCAGTTAATTCTTGTAAGTACTAATAGCAATTTGTGTAATTTCCATTGGTGAAGGTGTAAAATCTTCTTAATCAAGTAGTGTTAAGGAGAAGAAATTTTCTTTTTAAGGAGCTTGCATAAGTGATTAACATAGTTTTACTGAGTATCATTAATATTTAGTGGTTTTGGTTTTCAAGTTCTTTGTACGTGTGCCATCTTCAAAAGACAATGATGACACCAGTGACACTCTGGTGTGTGCTCTTTTCTCTAACTAGAGCTATTCTTTGGGCAGTGTAAAGCTTTTTCCTTTGTCTGCTTAGGCTATTTTGTCTTACATTAATTTCTGGGGTTTTATCTCTGAGACTCTGTATGGATAATTATCAATTAATATATGCAACTAGTTATTTGGCATATCTATACCAGATGAGTACAATTCATACTAACTCCAGGTAAATTGACAGTTTTTATCTGCATTGTGGAAATGTGATCTTTATCGTGAGTAATTGTTCCTTCCACTTGTATACAGTAGTCAGGGTTTGCTGAGTCTCTGTGTATGTTTGAATATAGCATAGACATACACATCCTTTTACTGCCTCAGAATTGCACTGCATTTCCAGGTGAAGGAAGGAGTTGAAGCAGTTACAGGTCTTCAATACTCAGCTGTAGGAAGAGTTGGTAGTTGCCTATGCCTGTAATAAACTTACGTAGTCCCAGTCAGTCTTCTGTTTTATTGTGTTTGAGATGAAGTGTTACGTACTGGAGGAATACCTCCCTTTCTTTCCCAAATTGTTACCCCTAGATTATAATAAAAATCTTGGTATTAAAGATGAGAATATTACAGTCCTGCTTGGCTGAGCCATGGTGGTGTTAGGGAGAGAAGTGCTCCCAATTGAAGTTCTCCACCAGTGTCACAAGCGGATGGTTCGTTCCCCTTGGAGGCTGGAGGCACTTGGGACCCTGTTCTTGTCTTCCCTGCACTGTGGGGAGGGAGGCTCAGCCTGAAGAGGAGTGTTCCCTGAACTCCAGAGCTTGTTTCTCAAGGCTGAGCTGCACAGGATCAGTCAGCAAGATGAGATTCACAGACCGACGTGACGAGAGAGCTGCAGTGATGGGGAGTAACCAGCAGCTAACTGGTAAGGGTTCAGTTTTTAATGGAAAACTGTATGGGATTGGACTTTTTGTGATGTTACACATTGCTTCCTACCAGGATGTAGCACAGTTTCACTCTTCAGAAAACGGCATTAAACTGAATAGAAGATGATAATAACAAAAGTTCATAGGAGGGGAGATCGCCATCTGAAGCCTTGCAGCTGTACAGAAGCTTGATCCCCTTTGCTGATTGTTTGCTCAGTGGTACAGCTCCCTAAATTTAGTGTATTAGGTTGAAGAGGTTCAGAGAAACTACCAAATGCTTTTGGAATGCACGAGCTCCAGGCTGCAGAGCTGGAACACGCAGCTGCCAAGCAGATGATGTGCCAGTTCTGTGGTGCTGTCCTTTGCCCTTGCTGCATTGTGGGGCAGGGCGTGATGCCCTTCTACTGTGGCATTTCTTGCATTTAGTTAGAAAATACCAGTCTGGGCATCTGCAGTGTCAGACTTCAGCTGGTTTGCTTTATTCTGATTTTTCTGGGAATTCCTTATGTGACTTGTGTAGCCAGTTGCATTTTGTAAATTGTACAAGCACTACTTTTCAAGTGGAGCCTTTATTGAATATATTTAAAACAAAAAGCCAGGAAATGTGTTTTAAAGAAATTCATCTCTCCATCAGAGTTATTTACTTATTTACATATTCATTGATACCTTATCTCAGGATATTTTAGATTTTGCAGGAATTCCACGATGATGTTTAATTGCCAAATGTCAGTGTACCCATATCTATGCTGGTCTGTTTGTCTTTCTGCTGAGAACTGATGAAAGAAAGATGGTGTCAGACACTCACTGATTCACGATTGTCTTCAATAATTGTTTTGAAAAAGCTTTCATTTCATGTATTTTGTGATCACCTGCTTTCAGAGTTGATAAGCTGGAAGTGACAGAAACTTAGCCTTGTCCCATGTTTTTAGGTAGCCTTTTCTGCATTTTTTTATATGGACTGATTTTTCCCTGGAGTATTTGAGAGATGTATCTGAACATGCCATCCTTTAAGGGCGCTGCTGAAACAGCTAGGTGGCAATGTTCTTCTTGTTTCTTATCCTTGTACTAGTCCATGATTAAGATGTTTATTAATAAAGAGTAGTACCTTGTAGATTTCATCAGAGAATGAAGTTAATTAAAGTAGTTTTTCAGAAATAGTGATCACATAGAGATTTGAGAAGGAATAAGTCTATAAAACTTTTTATACTTGCTCTACATATGCTAGCTAAGATAAAGCTTTTTTTAAGTAGGTTTGTTGTATCTGGAAGAGAAAATATTTGTGTATTTTAATGTTTTGGTTAATATAGTAAAAATAAATCCAGAATTTTTTGCTACTAAAAATGGGTTTATTTCCTCCAGGTTAGTTTTCTGATTGACTCATAGTTGCGAACTGCAAAATGTTGCAGTTATCTTATAGCTAATGCTTTATTGTCTAGATGTAACTTTAACATATAGCCTTTACCTTCTTCTGGAATGCAGAAGAACAAGTCATTATTGCGTGTTACCTGTTGTATTTGTTCATTTTAAGTTCCCACAGGAACCTCACTGGTTTTGTTTGTGGTAGAGGAAACGGCTGTAAATGAAGATGGGAGTTGGGTTTGACTCCTTGACATGCGCTGGCTGGGTTTTGGTGTAAGTTTTTGTCTTCAGACGTCGTCAGTTCAGGTTTTGGTAAAACCCACTGCTGCTGAAGGCAATGTACAGCAGTAGTTCTTTTGCATTCTTGTAGATGTCATGTTTTACCAAATCTCCTACTCTGCAATGTGAGGTTATTATCCAAATCTTGTGTTGGGTTTGAAGGAATATGATATGTAAAGCTTTCACATATACTTACTGCAGCATAAGTTAATTAAAAGAATCTTTTTCATAAATTTCTTAAAACCCTGCTCTAAACAAACTTCTCTGGGTGAATTATTTGTCTTTAGGAAAAGAATATTTATGTTAATGTTTTTGTAGTGATTATAAGAGGATGTGTGTAATACTCTGTTGTAGTGAGAATAGAGAAAGAAAGGGAGTTGTTCAAAGGGAAGTTATTTTCCTGTATTCTTCGATTAAAGAATTTTTTCTGTTAAAAAATAGTATCATGTTTTCTTTCAGCTGTTGTGTGTCAGTTATTTAAACTGTTGTGAGTATTAAAAAGAGCTGAGGCTTGTGTTAAGATTTAAAAAGTAGTTAAAATTGTAGTTTCAATTTCCCGTTCTTAAACTTCCCATACTTTCTGAGTTACTGCCTCTACTTACAAAAAGAGATGTTACACCAGAACTTTAAATATTGGTTGAAACATAGGAAGAAACCTTTGTGCAGTGACAGGACATGAAACAGTCCTAATTCTTGCAAGATGAACTGTCAGGCAGGATGCTGGAGCTCTGCAGGCAGTGCTGCTGCTGCTCCCTGCCTCCTGGTACCCGCTCCCTGCCTGGAGAGGAGTAGGTATTGCAGTGGTTCCAGTGCTTCAGGATGTTTCCTTTCTTTTGAGCTGCACCATTTTGTTTGCTAGAAATTTTGATATACAAAACCAGGCTTTTTTACTTTTTCAGTTAAGTCAAAAGTTTCCAAACTATCAGAGTTAAAATGGAATTCTTTCTGAATTCTTGAATTGAAACTGACTTTATCTGTGACTCGTCATATTAAAAATGTGACTTTAATGTTGTACTGGTTTTTGACTACTTTTCTTCAGAGTAGCTGGTCTGGGGCTATGATTTGGATTTGTGATGCAAACAGTGTTGATAACATACAGATGCTTTTGCTGAGTGATGCTTACGTGGTGCTAAACACCTTTCCTGCTCCTCACCCCACTCGAGCTCTGATGTCCTGGGGATGCTGAACACCTGCCCATCCTTGGGACATGGGGAATGAATTCCTTGTTTTGTTTTGCTTGTGCATACAGCATTTGTTTTACTTATTAAACTGTCTTCATCTCAACCCACGCATTTTCACACTTTTACTCTTCCAATTCTCTTCCTCATCCCACAGGAGGAGAGTGTGGGATCAGCTGTGCAGGGGCTGAGCTGCCTGTGGGGGTTAACCCACAGCACTTGTTTTGTCATGGACTAATGGAATCTCTTCCTATTTATTTGTATTTCTAGATTAAATTAAGTCATCAACCAGCAAATTCAAGTCTTCTATTTTGAGACCACATGATTAAAAGATGTGCAGGTTTAGCATTTTGAATTTCCGTAGAAGTGCTGTTTCTGATTGCAAGGCAGTGCCTTGGCTCCCACATGAAGATTTAAATATTTTCCAATACTTTTATACTAGGAACACTCTTTTTCATGAGGCAGGTGCTGCAACTTCCTTTCCATCACCTATCTCCTCCCTTTAAGACAGAAGAGTTATATGGCCAGGATTTAAATCTTTCTTCAATTACAGAATTCATGTGTAATTTAAATTGAGCCAGCATTGTGTGGCTTGTGAAAGCATGCATACTTAGTATGGCTTCTGCATTATTTTTCTCTCTTACAATAAAATGGATGGAAAATTCTAATTTCTTTCTAGTTTCAGATATAAAAAAAATATCAGTCATTGTTTCGGTTTATCAGCATTGTTAGTAAAGACAAAGAGGATGGTGTGTATATTGTATACAATTAAAAAGTATTGGGTGAGTATGAGCTTGTGTAATGAATTATAACCTAATATTACAGAGTGCTTAGGGGAGTCAAAACATGAATATGCATTAGGAAGTTGCATATTGTGAAAATATATCAGAGTTCTTTTAAAGAAACCTTAAATACTGCGAAGAGGAAACAAACTGTTGGGTCTCTCCTTACCTGCAGTAAACAGTTCTTGGTGAGTAGCTGCTTTAGAGGGAATTAAGGCTGTGATATGTTAGACTTGAGCATTTGCTCTTTGAGCGTTAACAGTTGTCGTAATTGTGCACAGATGTTGAGGGTGGTTTTGAAAATTGTAAGACTTGTCCAAAAAAGCTTCTTTAAGACATTCACTTACTATCATTTTGGGATGTATATGAAAGGAAGGGGATTCCTCTGCACATAACACCATGCCTGTGCTAAGACTTGGAATATTTAATTCTAATGAGAAATAGTTAATAGAAAAGAACTTTGTGAAGATTTAATTATTCTATTAAAATATTACTACTAAACTTCCTCATTTTTGATTGGAATTGTTTTCTGGGCTGGACAAAGAAATTACTGGAAAACACGAGTTTGACTATGTGTGATTTTTTTCTTTTGAGAATGCCTGTATGTGCTTCTACACAATCATCTCCAATGATTTTTCCATTTTTAGTTTTCTTATGTGACCATATTGATTAGCTTCAAGTATTTTTTTTTATTTTTGTTTTATACTGATCCAGCAATTGAAACAGATTTCAGTGACTGTGTATTGATTAATTCAGTCATCTATTGGGGCCCTTTATGGGATAGAAAAATTAGTGTAACACATGTTCTACCTAGTATACTTCTGTTTTAGACAACCTTACAAATATGCCATTTTGAAGAACAATGGGAGAGTTGTAGTTATGGATGTTGGAATCTTTAAAGTGCCTTTCATATTTTACGGGGGGCCTGTCCCAGGACACCACTCAGTGAATACATGTGGGCTATCTCCTAATGCAATAGATCATTACTGGGATTGTTTGGGGCTCAGTAATAGCAGCAGTTCTTTACAAATCGTGTGTTTCTTTCTTATATTAAGTTACTTGAGTCCTTATAAATGTCCATTTATGCAAATTTTGCATACATTAGATTTTGGAAGCAGTTGTGACATGAAGGTGTCTTGCAGAATAATAGGTCTAATGGAGGGGTATGTGTTTTGTTTTGGGGATTTTTGTGGGTTTGCTCATTGGTTTGGGTTTGGTTTTGTTTTTAATCTGCACCAGTTTACAAGCTGGAAAATTCGTAGAATTATGTAGAGTAAAATTCCATGTTGGATGGCCATGCCTGTTGCTTTATTGTTCCTTCAAACTAAAGGTACATCACAGTGCTGCTCTAAGTACGTGTTAATACTGTTATATTCAGCACATTGATAAAGAATATCCTCTGAAAATCACTGTATTATGCAGCTGAAGATTTAGGCTTTACTTTGATATTCTTGAAGCTGTTTGGTAAGTGTATTCTGACCCAGATGAGGAATTCAAGGGAGGAAAATAAGTGCCTCTTTTTCTTTCTTCTTCCACATGTTTGATTAGAGCAGTCAGTCCTATTAAGAAAGAAGATAGATCTGGTTAGCTTATTCTGCTTTTCAGTCTGACAGTCAAAGGCTGTCATGGGATTTTAAATTACCCAGAAACAAGCTTTAGTGCAAGGCACTTTTTTTCCCAAAATATGATTTGTTATTCCAACAGACAAAGAAGAGTCTGTATTAAAACACAAGTAATGAGCCTTTTAACAAAAAGCATAATTTATAATAAAAGTAAAGTTTTTGTGTGACTTCTGTGTGAATGCATTAATAGTAAATATGAATATGCATTGAAGTCCACCCTCTTTCTACTTATTCTTAGTAAGAATAAGAGGAAGGCAGTGAGAATTTTTGCATTTTTATGTTGTAACACTGTGCCCCTGAAACAAGAAAGGGTTTTTATGAAGAGCAACAAGGCAAGGTTTTTGGTACAGGTCCCACTAAAACAAACCTAAAAATGAAACACAAGTGAACTTTTACTCCTGGGACCACAGGGAGAGAATTTGTGTGCTGTTATACCAGCATCATTGCTAGAAATACAGGTGTGGTGTGTGAAAAGTAATTTCTCAGTCAGTTGCTATAAAAGCAGGGAGAGCTGTGAGCAAATGTGCTGTCACTGTCATGGCAGAGTCATAGCACTTCTGAAAATGTTTGGTTGACTCATGTTATCAGATGATCCAACTGATAAACAGTGGATGGACAAAAAAACACTTGTGTGGTAGGAGGCGGCCTGGGTGTACTCTCTTTGTTGGCTTGGTTGTGTTTTAATAGCGAGATTATAAAATATTAAGCACATAAAATGAGAATGTGCAAGGAGGTGAGATGAAATCAGTTTCGTGCTTTCTTTTCAACGGTTTGCACTAAATCCAGTCTGGAAGTCAGTTCGCTTGAAGCCAGTGAATTTTCAGTCTTCCAGATAACTTCAGTTAAATTACAGGAAGTGAAATGTAAAGTTACAACAGGGAGTTTCCCGCAATTTTGGTTTTTTTTAATTGTCCATTACTGTGGAAAAACACAAGGTATTTTGTTCCTTTTATATTTTTTCTGTAATTCGGGGGGGGGGGGGGGGGAAAAAAAGAAGTTTATAACAATNCAGAAAAAAGATATTTAGACAAATGTGTCTTTTACGAGTTTGCTACATTTGGTACTAATTGAGGTTTCAGTAGTAGGTTTCAGAATAACTTTGAAAACGCCTCATTTGTATTAAACAGCTAATTATTTTTAAAATGTTGGATCCAGCACCTTCTGTATGTCAGTACAAATGGATGGATTATCATTCTGTGCAGTGATTTCTCTGCATATATAGAAGTTCTAGAGAGGAGAATGTTAACATGACAGGTGTACTTTTTCAGTTTGGATTTATTTCTGGGTTTGTTTGTTTGTTTTTTAATTTCTAGGACAGAGACTGGAAAGTGCCAGGACTTGCTTTAAAATCTCTTCTCCAAAATACTTATAGCATTGCAACATTCTTTGAACCTTACAGCCCAATAACTGTGCAAGCATTAAACTTAGCAATGTATTTGATTGCATATTCTTCTAAACCACAAATTGGAGCATTATGTCTTTCTTCATTAAATGTATATTTTGTCTAATTGATTATTAATGCTTATTAAATAACCTCAGGGTGTGTCTTAGTTTAAGAAGCTTGTTATTTCTACAAGGCTTGAAAGACAAACATCTGGGTATTTTAAGGAGATACTGTTTGATTTATTTATATATAATTGTTATTGTATGTTTCTTGTTAACTGAATGTTTTTAAGATATCTGAGTGCTTATGAAAATGAAGAGCTAATAGCATTATCAAGAGTCTGGCATGGTGTATACAGGCCATCTTTACAAGCTTCTGGATTCTCTTCTGCCTGTGGTCTTCTGCCCAAGCCAACTTTCCCTGTGCCAGTTGTAAGCTTCTCTTCGAGCACATATTGCTAATCGTCCTGAACTGAGCCAAATTAAATGGTGTATTTTTAATGAGAAAAAGAGTTTGGATTCCTATCCATATGCTTCAACTGATGTCAAATCCTACTTCAAACAGATGCTGACCTCTATATTACAAAGGCATAAGGGCTAATTATTCTTGAACAAATTTCCAATTTTGGCCACCTATAAGGACCTTTTTTACGTTTCCAAGGGTATAGATCTGTATAACATACCTGTTAAATTTGTCTTAGGATGTCTCAGGCTTAAAATTCCAATACTTGTAACACATGCTGTTGAAAAGAATATGACATGAAAACTTCTTAGAATATTTTCACCTCATTCATCTTTACCATCTTGTATTTCTGCCGGAGATTAATCATCAGGAAGATAATTGTGCTTTCTGCTTAAAAAAAAAGTATGTGGTCTTTTTTCCTAAAAGCTTATCTTCCAGCTCTTAGCCAGCCATTCCCTATGCACCAGTCACAAATAGTTCAATCTGGCATTAGGAACTGGGAGAGCTGGTAGCACTAGCTGTTATCTGCAGAAGGCTTTCTATGCAGATGGCCATATCCTCTTTCCTCTGCTCCTTTGAGTTAAAATGTGTAAATGTAAATCATGCATGGTTAGGATTATTCTTTAGAATGCCTGTAAGTAGCTCTTATGTATAAATCAGTTAAGAGCTTGAGACATTTATGTGGAGAGGATATATGGAAAAAAATCCCGTATTCTTTGTAATTTTTTTCCATTTTTTTCCTTTAAGTTAAAAATATTCTGTAAAACCATGTGGACCTGTACAAAGTGTATCATAAAACAAGTGCAAAAGGCTAAATAGGTGATTGTGAATTATTCAGGGTGGTAGAACATCTGTCTTGTACCAAATAGTGTTTTAGTTCACATAAATTTCGGGTGTAAGCTTTTTTTTAAAGACCAAGTCTGCTTTTCTGAAAGTGCACATATGGCTAAGTCAGAGTTCACAGATAGATAGTCCAACATTAGGGCTTTAGCTGGCTATGTTGATAGCAACAGTAATATGGGTAAAGCCTGTCATACAGATCCTGTAACACTCCATAATCTGAGAAAACGTAGAAATCAAACTTGTAGAACTGAATTAGAGATGTATGGGCATTAAAATTGTCTATTCCCTCCCATTTAGACACAGACCATCTGTTGTTTCCAGATGTACCCTTCCTGCAGCAGTATACTGGGAATGCTGTTACAGCATCATCACATCTTTCCTTTTTTTTTTTTTTTTTTCTTTTCCTGGTTCTGTAGTGTCATTCCCAAAAACTAAAACTCCAAACCACCTCCCATTGGTGTTTCTTCCTTGAATGGCAGTGCATTGTGGCAAGGGATGTTACGTTACTCAATGGGTAATTTGTAGTGTGGGTGGCAAAAATACCTTAACATGTAGGCTATAATATTTTGAATGCTCCAGTGATATGTTTCAAACAATGTATTGTGCAACACCTTAATCTGCTGCTGCCTGTAAAGCAGTGGGCTGTCACCTCCCTCAAGACCACTGCTTGCCTCATTAATATCGCTGGAACAAATTATCACTTCACAGCCCAGAAATCTTCTGTAGCAGTTGTGGTGATTGATGTAACAAGGCTAAAAAATAATGATGAAATGCATGTTCCAGAAGACAGACTCAAATGGCAGGATCTTCATAGGCAATTAAATTCAACAAAGGAGGAGTCTTCCTGGAATAACGTACTTCCAAATAAATGGCAAGACAACTATGCTATTCTGTTGTTATTCTACATAAACCAGTTTTGTATGCAGTAATTATCTGGGAAAACTAAGCATACAGGCATAAAAAAAAATTAAGTTTTAGTATGTTTTAAATATGTGAGCAGAAGAAAGTGAAGTGAGAAATAATGCTGCTGAATATATCTACTTTTCCTCTGAATTCATAGAATCATAGAGTGGTCTGGGTTGGAAAGGACCTTAAAGATCATCTAGTTTCAACCCACCCCTGCCATGGACAGGGACACTTTTCAGTGTTGCTCAACACCCCGTCCAATCTGGCCTTGAACACTTCCAGGGACATCCACCACTTCTTTGGGCAGCCTTTTTCAGCGCCTCACCACCCTCCCTCTCAGTAAAGAATTTTTTCCTAAAATCTAATTTAAACCATCTCTCAGTTTGAAGCCATTCCTCCTTGTCTTATCACTACATGTCCTTGTCCAAAGGCTCTCTCCACCTTTCTTGTAGGTTCCCTTCAGGTACTGGAAGGCCACAGTTAGGTCACCCTAAAGTCTCTTTTCCAGGCTGAAAAACCCCCATTACAAACTTTATTATATGTAGATATTTAAGAATTTATTTACATAAATCGCATTGGTGCTTTTGAGCCTCTATTTTGTAACAACCTAAGTAGAGCTGATAACAATTCAGTTGTCTAATATGCGGATGAATTGTTAGCAAATAATTATTTCTCATTGGCTTAAATTAATTTAGTGGCTGTGATTTGAAAGACAGTTCTAAGTAAGTAAACCTTGTGGACCAAAGAGTTCTGATATTCCTCCAAATGAGGTCACAACTTACATGCACTTATGTAAGTAACTTTACAGGAATTCACAGAGTAGTCTTTGATAACTCTGAGATGGAGCCTGTAGTTTTGCCTCCTGTGATTTCACAGATTTCAGAGAAGCTGCTCACGTAAATAAGAACTGCAGGACTGGGCACGTTTCCTTCCTGCTACTGGGATGATTTTTTTCTTACAAGAAACGTAAGTTCTCGGTTCTTCTCCAGTGTGCCAGAGTACCTTTAATATTAGACTCACTTTCAACTCAGTTAGAGGCAGGCAGGAGCATGTTATTCAGCTGGGATTGCTTATTGCAGTACTTGGGCATGTCTCGAAAATCAAGTGTTTCATTGCTGTCCCACTTGTAGCAATGCAGTGAAATCCAGGGTGCCTGTGAGACTCCAGTGTGTCTGATGGGATCGCCTTTGTATCTAGGACATCTCCACACGTCTGCCTTCTAAGAGCTCCTGGGAAGGAAATAACTACATATGGAGAGGCTGGTGGTATTCTATGCAAATTATTTTTTTATTTAATAGTCAAGCAGATAATTCTGAGTAACTGCTTTAATCAAGGTTTCTCAAATTTTATTCTTTTTACGTGTGTGTTTTGTAAAACTGGCAGAAAACTGTCACTCTTCTTGATAGCAGTG
The DNA here is from genome assembly GCA_013397795.1 of Orthonyx spaldingii. Classification (NCBI taxonomy): domain Eukaryota; kingdom Metazoa; phylum Chordata; class Aves; order Passeriformes; family Orthonychidae; genus Orthonyx; species Orthonyx spaldingii. The sequence continues at coordinate 155,330 of VZTJ01006690.1, forward strand.
CTAAAAATATATTAATGGTTTTATTTTAAACTGTATTTTACATCATGCTTTTCAGAATAATGAGATTTCTGCTAGGAAAATTAGGGGGTGTGGGGAGAGAGGAAGAGCATTCACTTGACCTACTTCTAATTAAAATTCAGAAGTTTTATATTCTTATATTGACCATTTCAGCAGACGAAAGCTGTTTTTCTTACATAAACCAATGGAGAATTCTGTGTTATGGTTTCCACATATAGATCAGCTTCTCCCCCAGCACCAGTGGACACATACATATTAATTGAATTCTATTTCCCTGAGGTCTGACATTCTTTCTTTTAAAGTCTAAATAGAACGGACTCTTATGAATGGATTAAAATTTTTAAGTAAAAAAAAAAAATAAAAAAACAAAACCAAAAATTAGTGTATTAGAAATGTTGATGAATTCTTCTCTTTGATTTGATTTTGGAAAAAGAAAAATGCGCCAACAAGCAATGGTGTACTGAAAACTGAAATTATCTCGAAGTTTTCAACCTCAGTGTTTTGAAAACATTTCAATGCATGAGGTATTAAACATGAGATACAATGAATTCCAGAGGAGGAAAATGAACATAATTGGGGTGAAATTTAAAACAGTTATTTTAATAATATGGATTGAAAATGTTATTGTAAAAGCATTAATAAATGGATAGACATGACCTCTTCAGAATGTTCATTTTGTGTCTGACAACAGACCTGTTTGTCTTGCTCCAGAATTTGGATGCACACCTCCATATGATGCCAGAAGTTTTGATTTATCCTTTTATAGGCATTAGTGCAATTTGATAAAGAAGCTCCACAGCATTTTCAATAACTGGAATGCTGTAAAATCCAAAATTGCTACAAAGAACCAGCCACTGTGTTTCAGTGGCCCTGATTCTACAAAGAGATGTGGAATCACTGAAGCAAGGATCTGTCTGTACAGATCTTTGCAATGCCAGGGTCAGAGGACGTATTTTCAAATCAATTAAAAGGTTTCTGCTGACTTTGGTGGCCCTTAGGTCACAATGCCATAGAAATAGGAGGAAATAAATGGTGTTTGTGTTTGGAGTCTTCATGTACATGGTCACTGGAAGAGAATGGTTACTGTGGGCTTCATTTAAACGATGTAATAATTACAGGTCAGCTGGAAAGGCTGTCCCCTGCTCTTGGGGAGGGCTTAAACGTGGAAGGATCTATTGGAGAGAGGAATGAAAGCTTGAGAGTGTGTACTGTGTTTGTTGTGTGTACTGTACGTTCTTATGACACAGAACGTTCGACTGACAGTCTTATCAGAAGGGTGTGATTCACCATTCTTCTCATAGTGGTTTCAGATTTGCTGTCAAGTATTTGGTGCCTTTTTTTGTCGCTGACCGCTAGCT
>VZTJ01006691.1:0-33000 GCA_013397795.1 Orthonyx spaldingii
CCGATGGCCTGGCACATCAGAACTCCAAAAATACAAAGCATTGGTTGACATGGGCACGCAGTGTACCTTGATCCCATCGAGACACGTGGGGGCAGAACCGGTTTCTATTTCTGGAGTGACAGGGGGATCGCAGCAGTTGACCCTGCTGGAAGCTGAGGTGAGCCTAACGGGAAAGGAGTGGAAGAAACATCCTATTGTGACTGGCCCAGAGGCCCCGTGTATTCTGGGCATAGACTTCCTCCAAAGAGGGTATTTCAAAGACCCAAAGGGACTCAGGTGGGCCTTTGGAATAGCTGCTGTGGAGGCAGAGGGCATTAGGCAATTGAACACCTTGCCTGGGCTATCCGATAATCCTTCTGCAGTAGGGCTTCTGAAGGGAGAAGAGCAGCGAGTGCCAATTACCACCTCGACAGTTCATCACCGGCAGTACCGGACAACTCAAGATTCTGTGATTCCCATCCACACACTGATCCGTGAGCTAGAGAGCCAAGGGGTGGTCAGCAAAACCCACTCACCCTTCAACAGCCCCATTTGGCCTGTGTGCAAGTCTGAAGGGGAATGGAGATTGATAGTGGACTATTGTGGCTTGAATGAAGTGACTCCACCACTGAGTGGTGCCATGCCGGACATACTGGAGCTCCAGTACGAGCTGGAGTCCAAAGCAGCAAAGTGGTACGCCACTATTGACATCGCGAATGCATTTTTTTCCATTCCTCTGGCAGCAGAGTGCAGGCCTCAGTTTGCTTTCACCTGGAGGGGTGTGCAGCACACCTGGAACCGGCTGCCCCAGGGGTGGAAGCACAGTCCTGCCATCTGCCATGGACTGATCCAGACTGCGCTAGAAAAGGGTGAGGCTCCAGAACATCTCCAGTATATTGATGACATCATTGTGTGGGAGAACACAGCATCGGAGGTATTTGGGAAAGGAGAGAAGATCATCCAGATTCTCCTGGAAGCTGGCTTTGCCATCAAAAAGAACAAAGTCAAGGGACCTGCCCAAGAGATCCAGTTCCTGGGGGTGAAGTGGCAAGATGGACGGCGTCAGATTCTCACTGAGGTCATCAATAAGATTACCGCCATGTCTCCACCAACCAACAAGAAAGAAACACAAGCTTTCCTAGGAGCCATAGGCTTTTGGAGAATGCACATTCCTGAATACAGCCAGATCGTGAGCCCTCTCTACCTGGTTACCTGCAAGAAGAATGATTTCCACTGGGGCCCTGAACAGCAGCAAGCCTTCGCCCAGATCAAGCAGAAGATCGCTCATGCAGTAGCTCTTGGCGCAGTCAGGACAGGACCAGAGGTGAAAAATGTGCTCTACTCAGCAGCCAGGAGCAATGGCCTATCCTGAAGCCTTTGGCAGAAGGTTCCTGGGAAGACTCGGGATCGGCCACTGGGATTCTGGAGCCGAAGTTACAGAGGGTCCGAAGACAACTACACCCCAACAGAGAAGGAAATCCTGGCAGCCTATGAAGGAAGTTCAAGTTCAGACCCAAATGCTTGGAAAGAGCAGAGAGCAGTTCAAAGCCCTGCAATAAATGCTGGGGACAAACAGATACCCAGTCGGAGCCGTGTGGAGTTCACTGGTAAAGGCTGTAGTTGTTCATCAGGCTGCTTCAGTATGCAGGAATCCCACCTTGATCCATGAAACAGAACATTTGCTTTCAGGAAAGGAAGCCTGTGAGGGGAAGACAGAGTCTGGCTGTGCCCTTGATGAGGGAGCTGGTCTTGTTACCCTGTGGTTTGTCCAGCGGAGCTCAGGCCTTGTTCTCCGAGGGTGGCATTTTTCTTATTTATAATTTGTTCTTTGTTTAGCCCTGCATTTTTACATGCTGGCTGCAGGTCAGTCCCTGCTCAGCCAGCAGCTGCACTGGCCAATTCAGAGTCACTAAGCTCAACTAAAATGTTAGCTTGTCTGTTGGTCCCTAGGTTTCCCAGGATTTTCACCAGTAAATCTGGAAAACACATCTAATCCCACTGAAGCATTCTCCAGCCTTTCTGACATGAAAGATTGTGTGGTGGCCATTGTGATTTGTGTGCAGCAGTGGAGTCTCTGGGACACAAACTAGTGATTAGGAGCTGTGTGATTTGGGGGGAGAGGTTGTGTGCTATTTCTGGGTTAGGGAAGGAAGGCAGTTAAACTTCATATTAATGAACTGACTAGAGGAAACAGACCCAAATCCAAAAATCCTGCCAAATATTAACTTTTTGTTGATGGTAGAATTTGTTCAGTTTATACACCTGCTGTAGAAGTGCTTTTTATCAGAAGCTGGCTCATTTCCAGAATTGAATATAAGCCTCTGGCCGAGAATAGACAGTAATAGAGAAACAAAAACAAAATCACAAGCAAGTCTGCCTGTAATGATTTATTCGCATTTTCACCCACATGGAAAGCAAATGTTTTGATTAATTTGCTGCAAGTTTACTTCTCTTGTTTTCCTTAACATTTTTCTTTATTATTGGATTTACATCTTAATACAAAGAGTCTGTTATATATTTAGATATATTGTTTAGTTTATAACAGTATAATTGGAAAGAAAGATGAAATTGAAGATAGCTACTGAGATACAATAAATTAAAGTTTATCGGATTTGTTTTCAGATCCCTACTGCCTCTTAACTATGAAACTTGGAAAACCAAAATTTCATCATAATTTTGATTTTCTTTTTGTAGAGATGGAGGTGCTGAAAAAAAGGTTGATGATGGCTGAGCAAACTCAAAAAAAAAAAAAAAAAAAGAGAAAGAATACTGGTGATTCCTTAAGATGGAAGGAAAGGGGATCTCTCCTGGTGTTGTACAATACCTTTCTGTCCATAGATATGGTACAGGATGGAAGAATTTGGCTCCAGCACAGTTTTGCCAAATAAACCCAAAGGGCATTTGAGGTGTTTGCTGTGACTCCTTGTGAAATTGGACTCCCTTGCAGAGCTGATGCAGAAAACTGGGAAGGTTCTGTGCAGAAGCAACTGGATAGATATTTGTTGGTAGGCTTTTTTAATTTATGTGTTCTGAACTGTTGGATCCACTTTGGGACTGAGTAAGATCTTAAAGTGGTATTACTTGAGTATTACTTGAGATCTTGCGAGCTGTTTCCACAAAACCTGTGCAATTGTATGTTTCCTATACTGGAATGAGCACGTTGGGTGCTTGCCTTTGGGAAGAGGCACAAGGCATCCAGGCTTACCTTTGCTGTCCAGGACAAGCTGAGCAATCCCCACCACCTGCCTCCATCCACCAGAAGCAGCGTTAATTTATTTAAATGAATAGCACATCTGACTCTCCTGTTTGCTGTTGGAAAAGCTGGATCCTATTTTCCATGGTCTCACCCCTCCTTCCACCCCCCCCTCTCTCCTCCTTCCCCCAGAGGACAGAGCTGCCATACGGCATAGCAATCAGTGGAAGTGGCCAGTTCAGGACAACTGGAATGGAATTTGAGCCATTACTGGAATTCTAATCTCAGACTCTTCTAGAAAAGAGCTTAACAGCTTTTTGCTTGTCCTCTTGAGTCTGATGTTTGACAGGAAATGAGTTTGAAGGGTTCAGGAGCAGGTCACAGAACTCGCCTTGCTGCCAGCTGCTCTGTCGACCTTAACAGTGTGTTTGCAGAAATCTGATACACTTGCTTATTATTAAAGCCTTTTCTCTGAGAAAAGTTCCTTCCAAAGCCAGGTCCTACCAGATGTATTTCTAGAATATTGCATCCTCGCCTCTCTGAATTCTTCTCCACTAACACTTGCTATGACCTAAGACTCCAGCCATGTGAAAAATGCTGTTTTGTAATTCAAGGCAGAGTGAACAATTGTGTTTGCAGGCATGTTTATGTTTGTCTTTTGCAGCACTTACTTTGTTTGTCCTTTTTGTGCCCATCTGTGGGTTCTCAAAGAAACTCAGATAGTTTCCTGATCTTGCATAATTAATAAAATACCTCATACTTCATAAAATACCTCAAATCTGGTCTCAAGAAACCAATTGTAATGGATGGGCTGACTGTTTCCTGTGTAGCAGCTGAGAAGCATATTCCCAAGCAAATTTAAAAATAAAGCAGCCTCCATGCTTTCTTGGAATCCTATTGGCAAGTCAGTGTTGTTCAGACTAGTACAAATTTCAAATCAAACATGGAGACTGATAGCATGTCCCTCTTTCTTCACTATGTTTCTGATTTAGAAATCACTTTCCAAATTATAAATATCAGAGCAGACAGACCAGATCAGAACAGCAGGGAAGCTCAACAACGGGGCTGTGTTGGCAGAAGTATTGCAAATAAAAATCTGTAGCAGAAGTACTCTTGATCACCTGCTTTGAGAGTGCATCTTCCCAAGAGAACAGTTCTGCAGCTTTGGGTGTTTTCTTGTAGAAGGACACGTCTAGGGAATAACCCTTGCACAGAGCCTGTACTTCCAATCCAGTAGGTTTGTTTTTCCCCTCCTCTTCCTCCTGCCCAAGAAGGTTAGGTGTTTTGGCAATAATACTTAAGGAGGTGCAACTAAGGCATCCCAAAATAGGTAAGACTAACTGGCTATATCACTACATTTTTTAGCCTCTTTTTATTTCTCTCTCATGTCTTTTCTTCTGTAGGAATTTGGCTCCTCTGCAGCTTCTGCTGCTTTAATATATTGGTCAGTTTGCACTTCAGTTCAGCCTTCTCAGATGTCTGCTGTCTCTCCAGAATCAGAGTGTCCTGGAAAACGAAATGTGTGCAAACACACTGACAAAAAACAGACACATAGAATACACAAATGTACCATTACTGTGACTTCTTAGGTCAACTGGTGAAAAGTCTTCCAGAAATCTCGAGCAACAACTGAAAATTGGCTTGGAAGCTGCGAAGACCTATCACTCATGGATAACAACTACTTGAGCCCTAATCATTTGTGGTTTCTGTCCCAGTTTGAAAATTATTGTGCAGGCCAGCTCACTATTAATGCAGAGCTAAATAGTAAACCTCTGATTCAGCAGTGTGATTGCCAGACCTGGTAGCACTGAGCAAAAATAAGATATACTGTTTGCTCCAGCACTACATATGTACAGCACTCTCCAGAATGGAAAAGCCAGGAATTAATAACAAGTAGGATTCTGACTCAAAATGTTCCTGGTCTCCTTGTCTTCCTTGGGGGTTCTTAAAGGTCCTGCTGCCTGTCCTTAGCTGCACTGTTTGAGAGGAGCTACTTCTGTCTTAACAGGAGCTCTCAAATAAAAAGAGTGGAAATACAAAAAAACTTTTATATTACTTTCTCTTGCAATGACTGGTGTGAGTGTGAGTAAACAGAGTGGGTCATGAACGCACAGATAGTGCCAGTTGAAGGAGTTGAAACTTATTGCTCAGGACCTCCTCCTCATAGGCTAAGGTCAGAGTTTTTTGGCTAAGAGCTGGAAAGGGGCAGGGGGGAAGAAATCCACTGTGTTAAAGCAGCAACAAAACCCATCAATGCTCCAACACTCTAGTCCTTTTGCAAATTGATCCTTCCCTAAAAACAGAGCCAATTCCCTACCTGTCGATGGAGGATCTGTAACTGCATAGTTTTCCAAAAGTGCACTTGAACTTAGAAACAGGGAAGAATCTCCTTAGCAGGAACACTCTGTGCCCCTCCCTGCTCCTGGATGTAGGCCCATGGCTACATCACCCGTCAGGTAAAACCTCCACACTTCCAGCAGTATAAAGTGGCAGCTCGAACTCCTGTGGGGTCCAAGCACTTGCTTCCATGCCACAACTGAGCTTTCAGAGTAGAGGACATGTGGGCACAAAAAATCACTTGGTTTTGGATATTTATGCGCTTCTGTCCTTTTCTGTGGTGTAACAATAATTTGGGATGCTGTCAGTGCATCAGGAGAGGTGTATTTAGGATATGCAAGATGGGAAGTTTTTGGGCAGTGTGGGTAGGGATTAGTTGAGTAAGTATGCACGACATGCCTCAAGAAACGAGCTCTGTTAATTGTTTTTCTGGGTGAGATGAAACCTGAGACCAACCTTAACAGCAGGAATCAGTACTAATTTTAGAGTCAGAATAGAACAAGGAATTTTGATTTTTTTCTATTTTAATTACTGAAAGATACCTTGTTGAGCTAGGCCTAATTTAATTATTTCCTTCCATAAACATCACTACTTCGAAGACTTGTTTTAAGTACAGACATGGGAGTCAGTTTGTGCTCCACATTCATTATGAATATTTTAGGTTATGAAGAACCATGTCTGTTAATACAGCAATGATGGAGTTGTACAATACCTCTGTCGTAGGGCTGGATATATCTGGAAGACGATCTGTTCCAATGAGGATAAATGTTTATTTTCCAAAATAACAAAATCATCAAAATTATCTTAGTTAATTTTGATGACAACAAGAAGTTAGTTCAGTCCTAGAAAGGTTAAAGCCAGGAATGTTTGTCAAGGAACTTCAGAGCGCGGACAGCTACTGACCCAGTGAAGTCACCTGCATGAACTGCTGAACATTTCTTCACTGCACACAGTGTGGCTCTGGGGGATTCTTTTGCTTATGTTTTTGTGGGTTTGTTTTTGTAAAGAAGAACATTCCATTTTAACATAATGGAAGCTGAGAAACCAGTATTTTTCTTGTCTCGGCCTTTGCTTCAGAAAGTTCCTATCGGGAAAAAAAACCAAAACAAACCAAAAAGGTGACCCAAAAGATAATGATTGCAAGAACCATTAGTTTTCCCCTTCTGGACAGAGACCTGAGAAAAACTTGCTTGTAAAGGCAGAATTTCAGGGGAAACTCCAACTTAAAGAGTCATCGTTGACTCTCAAGCCAAACAACTGTAAATCGTGAATTAAGAGCAGTTTAAGTCAAATCTGCACATGGATTCTCCTATTTTTGCCATGTGCTATCAGCTTTTCAGATTTGCAGTTTTTCCTCACTGTTGTAAAAGAATTAACAGAAAAAATCAAAGAACGAAGGAACCTGACTGCACACAGTGAAAGTTCAAACGTGCAAGTTCAAATCTGCAGGTTCACAGGGCTAGAGAGAAGTAGAGAGCAACACTATTTTATTTTATCACCTCTAGTCATCCTGGGCATGCTAGCAGTAAATGGGTGGACAAAATGTTGAAAACAAATTTTGTTTTCTTAAATTGGTGCTGTTCACAGCAATTCACCTTTGAGTGCTATGGCTAGATGTATTGAGTTTTAACTGCCTTAAGGGGTATGTGATTACCTTAAAGGAAAGTGCTGATTAAATATATTTTTTCTGAAACAAACTTGATCCTTCATGCACAGCCGCTTTAGGAATCATCTCATGTGGCCTAATAAAAAAATCCAGTGGATCTAGAGTGGGATTCATTTAATTGACTTCAATAAGCTCTGGATCAGACTCATGGGGAATGAAGAATGACTTTCCCCTAATCTCTTAAATTCTTCTCCTATCCCAGTCCAAAGCAATTACAAAACTGGTGAAATGGAAGGAATGGTTTCTCTTGGTCTCGTGTTCTTCATCAATCTTCAGGTTTATTTTAGGCTGTAAATTGCCCTAATCGTGGATTCTTTCTTGTTTTTGTCTTACAATGTTTAGCTGCAGAAGGCCATGTTTACTGCGTTTCTGCAGCTGCTGTTGTGCTGAGATTGTTTATCTGCATAGTGCCTGTCTGCTGTGGCTTCTTAGGTATTTCACAATCTGAGAAGCTCCAAACTCTTCAGTAGTTGATAAGGGATCTAAAGCATAATGTTCTCAGAAACAAAGTCTATCAGACTGAAAAAGCTGAGAGTTTTTTCTTCTTTTGCAAAAGCATCGCTGAGGGCCAGCATAATAAAAGCTGTTTTTTGTGGCTGTGCTCTCTTGTGGTGCTGCATGTTCCACTTCATTGCTGCCAGAGCACAGATGTATGCAGCCAACGTTTCGCTGAAGGGTTCGCAGGGGGCTGGTAGCAAGATACACCCTGTGGTTTTGTAGAGTTGACATGCACACCTACAAACATTGTGCAGGGAATGCTGCCATTCTGCAGTCAAAATAGACTTAGCTGCAGATCACTACAACTGTCCAGTGTTGCAGTGTAACCAAAGAAGTGTTGGGCTCTACAGCTAGGCTTCCCCAGATGTGTTGCCACTGCTGTGTAAAATCCTGGGACTTTACATACTGTGTGTTGTGGCATCCAACTGGAAGAAGATGGAATCTTGAGGCTTGGACTGAAATTTAAATTCCCATGATTCTTCTTATCCTCACATCCATCTTGTTTTGCAACCCAGCCAGGACCAGTTTAAAAACATTGGCAAGCACCGAGATGTTAGTGGTGATGAATACAAATAGGCTGTTGCAAGCACATCTGAAGACATGCAAAGTTGTCAGGACCAGGGCAATAAGGACAGCCAAGGAGGAGTCTGGCACCAGGCATGCAGGGTGTCACCCCTGCCCCTACCAGGCAGCCTTGCTGTGTGGAGTTTGGTCAGTCAGTGATGACTGGCAGCAGGTTAGTTTTGAAATCTGGGATTACAAATGGCTAAAATCTCTTGTGACCAAAGCCCTCTGCAGGGCTGAACAATCCGCAATAGGTACTTGCGAGACTGTGCATTTGGGAGCCTCCAGGTTGTTTCACTTAGATGACTCTATTGACTCTGTTGCTTACGCTTGGAGCCTCTGGAATAATTCCAAAAAGAAGGGCCTGCAAGGCCTGCCCGACTGAAGGTTCCACCTTCATATGAAGGCACGAGGGTCTTGAAAAGCCGCTTGTACCAGGATTCCCCCAGCCACACTTGTGACTCTTGGTCTTGCAGCCTCTGGCTGTGTCCCTGGCTGCCACTGCAGAGGAGAGACTCATTTGTGTGCCTGTTGTCTCCACGTCAGGCACATCACCACCGAGCTTTATTGTGACTGCAGGAGCTCTTCTGCACAACTTGTCGTGAAACAAAGTGCTGCAGCCTTATGGGACAGATGTGGGGAGGAGGCTGATAACCTTGAAGGCAGACTTGCTCTTATTCCAACCACTAAACAAATGCTGCCACGGCTGGGTTGTAGTCATTCGTGCTCCTGCTTTGAGGATTAGGACTGCTCATGGAAAAATGTGTGTTGTGCTTTGTTTGGAACTCATCCTGCATGTTAAAGTTGTGATGTATAGCCCCCGTCCTCCCCTGAAGTGTGTGGCTGGAGTGGTGAACATGCAGAAATGCTTTATATGGGGGAGAGTTCAGGCTTTGTACCAAAAGAGGAGATTTCTAACAATAAACACATTTTGTGTGGGAGTGTGGTGAGTTGTTTACTTGATTGTTCACAGGCTTTTAAAACAATTTTTGGTAAAAGATCATAAGTATGTGTCCTCAGTGCACACTGGTCATTGAATGCTTGAGATAAGCTGTCCTACTGATAGGAGTCAAGAAAAGGGGCTCTCCCAATGCTCAGAATTGTCTTTGCCATCACGCAGAAACAAATGCTGATGGGTGCGGTGTGCCCCAGAAAAGGGTGGTTGCAGAAACAAGGGCTTGCAGAAGACGACAACAGTCTGGCATCTGTGGTGACTCTTAGAGCCTGAGTCCCTGTCTGGGTCAAGCAGTCTGACTCTTCAACGTCTGCAGCAGCTGCATCTGCAAGGCCACTTCTCTGCCCCCTGTTTTCACTTCAAGAACCCTTTCCTCCACTGCTCTGTCTCTTTATTTGCCTCCTGGGATGCCCTTGCGAGTATTTTGAGCATTTTGAACATGTCGTCATCTCTGGAGCTCTTCTTTTTCCTACGTAGATTGGACAAGTATTTGCTTAACGACAATAGCAGTCCTGTCCTTAGTTGCCATGAGTTGTCAGCTGTTGGAGGGAAGGAGAAAATGAGCTATTGTAAGAATGATTTTTTCATGCCAAATGGAACAAAGAGCTTGGGTTGCTCCCCCTTCCCCCTTTGTTTCAGCTTTCTGGTTCTTCCCAGTCTTGGAGACAGCAAAACATTTTCAAAATGTTTTTGCCTTTAAAGAATGAGGGGCATTGGTCTACCTTGAGGAGAGGAGTTTAGTAAAACTCAGTGCAAAACAGACTAATGTCTATTCTTACTTCATCTATTCTTACAGAGCTTGTTGTGGCAAAGGGAAAACAATTTTGCCTGCGTAGACGTGGTGGTGTTTGTTTGCACATTGGTACTGGCTGTCTTCACTTAAGCAGGTATCTCTTTTCCAAAAGGCATCGGACAAACAGAGTTTTGCACCGGAGTGGAAGGACAGCACTGGCTCTGAATGGTACTGCCTGTTATGAATCACTTCGAGAGAACTGCACTGCTGTGCAATTCTCTTCCCTAAATTAGATTTCCTTAAGGTTGCTCCTATTGTTTGGTTCTCTTACCTTTCCCAACAACTGCAGTCAGGACGAATTGCACAACAGTTAAGTGACCCAACAGCCCAGAGACAGGTATGCGAAACCCTACTCGTGCCTTGAATCATTTGTATTTTTGCAGTCTCTGGCTGGTTTTTTTCCTACTCCTCAGCTGCTGCTTCACCACTGCAGTTAGAACTTGTCTTTCTGCTCAGTTACTGCAGTGCTGCGACTTTCATTTAGGTGGCCATGGAGCGGGGGGGAGCAGAGGAAGTGTTAAAAGGAAGGTGGTGTAAGCAGCCAGATCGTACCGGATCTGAGCAAGTGAAGTGGTCATTCTCATCATTAGGAGGAATCCAGAGAGCCTGTACTTTTTCCAGCCTGGCCTCTAGTTGGAGCAAGTTAGGCATACCACCTTTAGTTAAAAAAGAGGGTGGGGATAGTGTAGATGAATACCTGCAACCAGGCTGCCTTAATGATACAGCTGGTAAGGCAAAAGAAGCTCTGACACAGCAGAAATGTTCCCACCTTCAGCTCTATGTGCATCCTGTTCCACTGATCAGCACCTCTACTCTGGCTGAACGTACTGAGGCTGAGGGTTTCACTGCTACATCGGTCCTGTTCGACTCCCTAATTACTTGCAGCAGGGACAGATTTCTTCTGTGATGCCCACAAAGGGCTGTGATGGGTTTTATTGGAGGTATATCCCAGTTCAGGAAGCAGGAAGGTTTGGGTTTCTGTGAGCACTTGGGTCACCTGGGGCTCTGTTTCATCCTGCTGGCACTGTCATCAGGGTGTCTGCTACTGTGCATTTGTTCCTCACAATGGCTGGTGCCTGGCAAAAATCACACAGGTTATTGGGGTGGGAATCAGCCTCTGGCTTCACTGCAAGAACACTGAACTCCCATCTCCTTGTGCACAACTGCTAGAAAGCTCAGCAGCAGCAGAAACAAAATTTGAATTCTCAAACAGCTTTTGGGTGTTTGAGGTATTTGTTATATTCCTTTTGGTTTTGTTTTCTTTAAATAAATTTTTCTGATCAGTGCATGGTAAATTACAGCTACAGGTGAGTCCTAAAAGATAATACAGTGTAGGTCATGCAGCCTGCTGATAGAATCCTGGCATGGGGTTATGCTGAGGATTTGTCACAGACTCATCATAGTTTAGATTTTATCCACTATAGGTTTAGGTCTGATTCCTAAAACTGTAGTTCGTACATGTCAGCCTTTCCCTCCCTGAAGCCTCATTAAATGTATATTTTAGTAAATTGCTTTATGTTTCTGATATAGTTGACTGACCCCTAGCGCTTAATGGAGTTTAACAGGAGTGCTGAAGCTGCAGTGGGATGATGAATATCCTCAAACTGTAAGACAGCTTGCAAACTGCATCAAACATCAACTTAAAATGTGTGCACGTACAAAGGACAAATGGACTCCAGCAACAAAAATAATTCCCTAAAGCTGTATTAGTTAGTATGTCACAAGAGAATTAATCAATAGGTTTACTCCAGGAATTATTCTGAGGCTGAAGGGCAATCCAATCATCAGCAGAAGGATATTGGTGCTGCCAGAAACAGACCTACAAACAGCATAGGAATTCAAGAAAATGCATTCAATGCTGTATTTGTAATGGATTTACATATTTATATAACTGCAGAATGAATTAATTTTATTCCCACTGCTTACAATACAAGGAAATCTGGGAAGATAATATTTCCCACTGATGGTGATAATAAATGTGATCTGTATTAAGTAGTTAAAAATTATTTCAGCCAAAATTCCATAAAAATTGGCAAGTCACGTATGGGCAGTTTTTCCTGAAAACTGGCAAGAAAGTGAGCTCAAGGAGTGTTGATGAAAATCTGCATGTTTATCTATGCTTCTAATGCTGTTGGAGGCAAGAGGTTTACATACTGGCTTATGTAAAAATATGTAAAATTATTAAACCCTACAGGAAACTGAAATTATTTCCCCACCACCTTTATGTTGCTCAATGCAGCTGCTGTGCCACCCACCTCGTTATTGGGGCCAGGGGGCACTGCCACTTTGTCACCCCCAGGTTCCTCTGTGCCAGGGCTGGCCCAGGGGAGCTCTGGTTGACTCTGCTCTGCACTGCCAGCCCCTGGTACCTGGGAATACCTCCTCAAGGACTCTGTGGATGCTTTTGAGTCAGAGGTATTTTTTCCAAACTTTTTTGGTATGTCGAAAACAAGGTACTTTTCCCTCGTTGTTTGAGAGGGGAAGTTTTCAAAACCCTGTGTGTATTTATGTGGATATATAAACAAAGGTATCTCTTAATGTATATATTTAGAGCTATATATATCTGTAAAATAAAGACATCTCTGACCATACATAGGTAGAGATGAGACTGAAGCCAAATCTACCTTTTAAGTCCCAGATTGCCCCTGTCCCTTTACAGTCATCAGACAGGCAGCAGAGCCAGCTGCAGAGATAAAAGCCAGTCCCCCTTCGGCAGGGTGATTAAACCCTCCTGATCTGAACTCCCACTGACTCCAAGCACTTCTGCTCCAGATCTGAGCCTGGTGGCACAGGCCAGTTTGTAGCACCAGTGCAGATAGCTGACCACTCCAGCAATCACAGCTGAACACTGGAAAATGGAAGGGCTGAGTCACATGAGGGAGATGAAAGCCAACACTAAGTGCTGTGATTATTCTATCAAAACAAGTGCTATAAACATGCAGCTTAAAAAAAATTATCTCTATCTAAACAATGCCATCAGGTGACATTAACTGGTGACACTTTCTAATCTGGGATTCTGAACTAGCTGGCTTTGTGTAAGATTTTGCTTTGCTTTGCTTTGCTTTGCAGCCAATGGGAGCATGGGTGTAGCTGCACTCACCAGCCTGGGACCACTGAGGTTCAGAGCCCAAACGAGTGTGGGTTTGGGACCTTGATGGGCTCGTTTCTGTGTTGCTTGGGATGGTAATTTGAAACTTGTTAGTGCATTTCTGCGCAAACTGCACTGCCATGGGTGGAACTGTGCTGTCACTGTAACAGGCAAAGCTACGCTTGGGCAAATTCAGGGGCCTGTCGTGGTTTGGGTCAGCAACCGCCGCTCGCACAGTTACAGCCACTACAAAGCCAAAAAGTCCAATTACTGCAGTGCTTTGATGGGTGGAGGAAACCCACTCCTTTGCTGTGGTGGCTGCACTTGCAGCCTCTATGTGTGGCTCTGCGGGCACACTCTGGCAGCTGGAGCCCTCCTCTGCAGGAAAAGCCCCTCTGTAACCAGAGACACTGGCTGTCCCTTTCAAAGAACTCCACAAGAGCAAAGGAAAGGTGTTTCTCACACCACTGACTCTCTTCATGAGACCAGGAGAGTTAAATCCTTAAAAGTCCTTTTAAATGTCAGGATGATGTACGGTACCTGTGTCCCACCCTTCTTGGGTGTTCTTGGCTCCACTGTCCTTGACCCCAGTAATTTCAATACTATTTGTTTTGAGTAATTTTGGTTTTGCTGCTGCATGTCCCTGTGAATAAGAAACAATGTTTCTATTGGCACCAGTCAGTTCTCCATCCACCCATGTCTCCTCCTCAAGTACGAGGACCAGACTCTCAGCCTCTGACCTTTCCAATGAGCGTGCACTTTGTCACCCAAGTGGACTGAGAGCAACATTCCATCCTTTGAATGTTTGCGTGTCCACGCCAATGGTAGAAGGCACAAGGTTTGTGTCTAGGCTTTGAAGGCACCTCAGGATCTGGATTTGGAGGTTTGGTTGGTGCCACTTGTAAATCCAGCTCCAACTTCTATAACTTGAGAGCTGACTGTGTGAAGTCACTGGGAGCTCTGCCATGCTTTTTTGGGCATGACAGCTTCACACTCATAATTTCCTGGGTTTGAGATTCAGTGTTTCTATCCCAACCAACTTTAAGTGGAGAGAAGAAGATTATTAATAAGGTTAGCTCTCTAGGGCTTGGTGTTTTTTCTTTGCATGTTCCCATTTCTGGGAACTCCACACTGCAAAACTTTGGACCAAAGGTCTTCTCAGGTTTTAAAAAGCTAGAAGGGTTCCTGCAAGTCTGTGGGAGGCATCTTTCTGGCATCCTCATGTGCTTGGCTGCAGTCTTCAACCCTCCTGGGAAATGAGTGAGAATCCAGCCTTCTGCATGCCGTATCAGAATGCCTGCTAGCTTTAAAGGGGTTTTTAAATGGCTAAAATGTTTTCTGCTTAAGAAGCATGAATCTCCCAAGAAGGATGTCTGCTGCAAATGAGAGGACTGCACTTCCCATAAGCTCCTCCAAAGTTTGGTGGAAGTTCCCTACTAGATCTGTAAGCACACCCTATCAAGTTCTGAGTTATAGAAAATATATCTGAATTCAGATTTCAAGACCATTTGTTCACTATAATTTGCTTACGCTTCACTGAAATGTTGGATCGCTAAATTAATAACATCTGCTGATGCTACTTGCTGCAAAAGGTAGAAGCTGTCACTTACTAGGAGTGTGAATAGACATGTTGGATGACTTTGTGGGATGCATAGTTTACTTTTCTTCAGTACTGCTAAACAGACGTAGTTTTCATCTTGCAATGTTCCTTGAACCAAAAGCAAGACCAGCCCTTGTATCTCCCTCACTCCTCCTTCACGGCCTAGAAAGGAAAATGTAGTGCTGCTGTTCATAGGGGGGCACAGTTCTGTGGTAACAGGGGAGCATGGGGACTAAAGGCCCTTCTGGGACTGGGTATCTGCCCCATGGCACCTTCAATTCCAAGCTCTGGTTCCCTTTTCCTAGGTGGGATACACCCAGTCTGTGCTAGAGTAGCTGCTTTTTGGTGCATGACTGTAGCAAGATAATTATCTTCTAATGTGAGATTCTTGCTTGGGCTGTGCCCTGAACATAGATTATTATTATTCCAGAACAGAAAAATATGTATGAAGTATGTACCTATACAGTGTATATGAAAAATATACATACCTGAACAGAAAAGTACTAATGTGGTTTGCAAGTGAAATGAAGTGAGGCTGGAGGAATTGCTTTGTTGTTGTATGCTTACCTGGGTCTTGTTTCCTTTCTTTTTCCTCCCCGTAAGACAGGCAGTAAGAGGCTACATTAGAGAAAAGAACCTTCTGAACTTCTTGTCAGGGTCGCATAGTGGTTACATGATAAAAAAGGAATGTATATCCTTGAGCAGACCATAACTTACTTGACCTGGTGAAATGTTAGGGCCTGTGATTCCGTGAGAATTAGACAAATTGTGAAGTTTGGACTTTTTCCTATGCATCCACATTATTTTGGTCAGAGGTTCCTTTCACAGTGCTGTTGCTTCGATGTGATCCTGCACAAATCCCGAAGTTTCTCTAGTTCTTCAGTCTTCTGCTCAGTGAAATACAGAAGAGATTAATTTATTCCTGCCTTACAGGGTTAACATGTGGCTGGTTTGCACGGTGTGGTGTGATGTCCTGATGAAAGCTATCGTGTAAACTCTGATAATGCAGCATGCCCGCACTGAAAGCACACAGTCTGGAGAGTTAGACATACTTTCTTCTCACTTGCAGAGAAGACAAGTCTTTCAACATATTTTGTTTTCGAGTCTTGATCTTTAACCTTGATACTTATGATGGTTGGAAAAGGGAGAGGGTTGGCAAGTGTCCTTCTGGTAGAGACTAACCAGACCAAGAGCCATGGAGCAGATGGGGGGGATCCCAGCCCTCTCCTGCACAGCACACCTGGCCCAAGAGTAAAGCCTGTGTCATGTCAACAAGAAAAGATCTGCCTCCACTTGGCAACAAGTCTGTAACACTAAACTTGCTTTCTTGCTGTTCTTTCTCTCAGTACTGCTGGTATTTTCTTCACCTTCCTATGACAGCTTTCTTCTACAGGCACAAGGGGGGTCACCACTGTGTTCTCTTAACAAACTGGAGGTAAGGAAGTCATGCTAAAAGTTCGTGCTTTAACAGCACTTAAGAAGCCTTCTTTACCCCCTTGTGAGAGGGGGAAAAAATGATGTGGAGACATTTTAGGGGTTTGTTTCAACCATGATTTGCTAAGGTGTAGAAAGTACATGAAGCAGCCCAGGGTTTTGGTTTCATTTGTTCTGTCCTCTGGTTTCGTCATTTTGGAAATGTAAACAATGCACAGAGTATCTTGTTGCAACACCTTCCAATAAGAGCAGTATAAAATCGCCCTGGTTATGTGACTCTCTTAGATCCCTGCTGCCCATAATATTCCTTCTGATGAAGTAATTCAAAAGTTATGTCCAAATCAAGAGGTTTTTGATCTCTCCCAATGCCATAGTGGCATCTACCATAGAAAAGACTATGCCTTGGCCCCCTTTCTGCAGTGGTCACCTGCTCTCCTGCAGCTGGAATGTCAGGACAGTATTTTGAAAGCAGCTGATACCTTTGTAAACACTGGGGGAAGGGTGTTCAACTCCTTGGCTTGCCCCAGGATGGGGGCAGGTTGCACAGGCAGGGTCCATCCTTCTTGGGCTGACTCCTGGATGTGCAGAGGAATGCTCACCAGACATGTTGTGAATGATTCACACCTACATTCCCCAAAGGCTCTTTCTTGGTGAGGTTTTGCATGTGTCTGAGCAATGTCCTGGGCAAAACCTTTCAGCTGTAAATCTGGTACATTTGCTTTACACCAGCAGTGCTACAAGTCATAAACAAGTGTCATTTCTCACAATTAATGCCAGCACATGACTGGCCTCCTTCAGTCTAAAATAAGTAATTCTATGGTCTTGTGAGGGCAACTATGAGGAAAGAAGATTCTGAAATACTAAGTACTTGAGGGGATTAGCAAAAAATGCAAACGTTTGTCTTTCAGGTTAATAGCCCGTGTGGATGCTGTCATTCTGCCCCCAGGAGTTTGTGGGTTGGCATCAAGGCTGTCTCTGAGCGTGTTGAGAGAAGTTAAAGTATTATTAATATGGACCACATTCCATGGATGTGCAGCTCTGAGGTGCTAAGGACACTCTTGTTAAAATCTTGGCAGATCATCACAAGCATCTTCCGTGCTTTTGGCCTGAGGGAGGTGTTCCTTTATGAGCCGCATTAGTCAGGAAAAACAGGAAGGTTTCAAAACAAAACCAAAGTTCAGACTCGGAAAAAAAACCCCAAAACTTTTAAAACTTGCATATTATTCTGGGGCATGTAGTTGCAGGCATATGCAAAGGCATAGTGAGTATTGAGGAAGGCGTAAGGCTTGCTGAGAAGGGAGCTCTAGAGCTTCCTGCATGGTTGACAAGTACTGACTTCTCTATTAAAGACCTGCACTCTGCCAGGAAGTTTTCCAGCTGAAGTGGACATGTTCCTACCACAGAGATAAAACATCTTACTGAACTTCGATGAACTTGCAGAAAGTATCTGAATTTTTTTGCTCTAAAATTTTTTTTTGCTTTTCACCATGCAAGTAAATGGAATGCGTAGGACTTATGACTAATGGCAAGAAACTTCAGAGCAGAATGAGGGCGTCATACAGTCAAAAGTCACAAGTCTGTTCCTTAGCATCTGGCCTGCCCAGAAGGCTGCTCAGGGGGTGTCCTCTTTGATTGCAGCTGCATGAGGAACCTGCTGAGAAGTGTTCATGTAGCAGTTCTGCCTACTCTTCAGTGGGGAGCCTCAGGGGCTGGGTGAATACATCAAGAGCAGTTTCCTATGCACTCTTACTCTACTAGTGCCCCTCCTGCCAGCACAGATTAAACATTCATGCAGGTGAATGTTAATCCTCTGGAAGGGGAACATACAGATAGCAATTTTAAAAGCATTATCCTGTTACACTAGAACTTTATCTCTGTTGTGTGTTTATTTTGAGCAAGGTTGATGGAGGCTGGTTTAAATAAGTGAGTGTGCTTTAAGTTCCTCTCTGCTTTGTAATAAGTCTTTTCAACCCCAGCTCTTGTGTATGGAAAGAAAAGTTCAAATAAAACATAATTATAGCATAGAGTTAGTTTTTCTCCCCACTTCAAAGCTTGGAATCTGGTTGTTTTTACAGTTTGTTAAAATTCATACTGTTGTCAGGCTTGCTGAAGCAATAGCCACTTCTGTGTGGCTGAGGACCTTCATTCCGCACTGTTTTCTTCAGAGGAGGGAATTCCTGACCACTGTCAGGACTGTAAAGACTCAAGTGGTCCCTGCAGTGGTCACCAGTTCAGGCAGGGCTGTAGTTTGAATATTGCTGTGGATTTTATGCCAAAACTTCCTGGTGGTGACAGGGACAGCAGCTGAAGCTGTGGCTTTGCTCTGGCGTTGGTGATAGCCCTGCTTCAGGCAGGAGGCTGGGCTCAGTGACACTCACTGGACCCCTGTTTTGTGGTAGCCCATGGAGGTGACTCTGAGGTTCAGTAAAATGCAAAGTCAAGCAGGCAGGGTGCAGAAACAGAAGGAATGATTACAACAGCATTAGGCCACAAAGGGTTGTTGAAGGGTTACTTGCCTGTACAAATGCTAGGGTTTGCCTGCTTCCTCCATGTTAAGCTGGAAGTGAAAAGATGTAATGCTCCATCTCAAGAGATATCCAGCCTCCTTGAAATATTTATAGCAGTTAAAGTTTCTGTGTTCAGAACAAGCCAAAAATATTGGTGTGCTTTGGATGAGTGTGTTCATATTTCAAAAAATGCCTACCTCTTAAATGAGCTTCTGCAGGCTGCTAGGAAGTGCCAGGGAAGGGCCTTTATATATTTATATAAATTACATATTATATGTGTGTAACAGAAATGCATATAAATACAACATTGCTGATGTTGTATCTGCCATTTGATTTTGAAAAAAATCAGCACAAACAGAAGAGAAAATGTTTCCTATTTTACATCTCTTTGATTACTTGCCTATGAACAGTTTATGAATCCAGTTGGCCTGCTGTAAATCTGGGAGGGATTCTTTGGACAAAGTACCTAGTGTATTTTGTACTGTTTTAGCTGAAAACAAGTCATCTTTTTAATTATCCACTTTGAAAAGATGTCCACTGGCTAAATTCAGCAAAATTTTACATGCGTGTTGGGAGGTGTTAAGAGCAGCCTGAAAACAACACTATTTCCTCTTATGAGAAAATTTTCATCAGGGTAAAGGGAAATTATTTGGAATTGATATTGAACTGTTAGTTTTTTCTGGAGGGGAAATAAAATTGGGAAAAACCAATTCTGCCCCACAGCCTATATTAATGAGTAAGGGATGGTCATGCTCTACTCAATGCACAGAAAAGAGAAAACTGCAGAACAAGGGCTCCCTTGTTCTCTTTGATGCATTTGCAGGGCAGCTTGGTGGTTCACCACATGAAGTCTGAAAGGTTTGGTCATCATCTCCATTCTCTTCCTTGGGCCTCCAGGTGGATATAATGCTGTGCTCCCAACCATTGTCCAGCACCCCACAAACACCCTGGGCCTGGGGGAAGGTAAGAGCTCCCCTGCATGGGAAGCAGTGCCACATTTGCAGCTTTCCAACCTGCCAGAGCAGCTGGTGGCAGCACAAGGGTGTCCCCAGCAGCTGGGCTGGCTGAAAACCACCACTTTGGTGGGGCAGGAAGCCACAGCTCAGCCAATCCTGGCAGAAGGGAAGATCCAGCCCAGGGGAGGAAGGGTGATGGTGTGCTGGAGTGGCAGAAAGGGATGTGCAAGGAGCAGTTGTCCGACCAAGGCAGTGTCCCACAGGAAATCCAGGGCACACTCAAAGCGGATTTGTTCAGTCTCTGCCAAAGGCAGGCCCAGGGGCCTCGCTGTGTCCCCTGGGGCCCTGCTGTGACAGTGGAGTGGATATCCAGGGATGTGCTGGAGCAGAGCTAAGCCCAACAGCACACAGCTGTTTGACCATTGTAGAAAGTCTGACTACGGAGAGGATTTTTTCCTTGTTGATTTGTATGATTTTCTTTGGAGAGTGATGGTCCTTGGGGCTCTCTGCTTTTTTACTCATCTGTTTAAAAAGCCCCATTTTGGGACATCCCAATTCTTTCAGCCAAGAAAAGCTGGATTCTGCTCCTGGCTTGCTCAGAAATGGCTGCTCAAGAGGAAAATGAAGCATTCCTGTCAGGAATTGGATGCACAACATTCAATATGCTCTTGGGGTCAGAGGAATAGGTCTTGAGCTCATGGAGAAATCCTCTACAAGGCAGTGCATTACGTCAGTGCAGGAAGGGACCGTCCAGCTCTGCATTCCGATAGGAAACACAGCAGCCAGGTGATATGTCCAGCAACAGGTGAGTTTAACAAACTTCCTGCTCAGCTTGAGGACAGAATAAATAGTTCCATGATGTCTGCTCAACAAAGCCAAACTGCACACCTCTGTGTATTGCAGAACTGCTATGGTTAAGGGACTGTCAACATTTTTCATCTGGGTGGATGATTTAGCTGCTTTCCTTCACATCAGGGCATTTGATTTACCCAGTGCTGCTACAAGACTCTGTTTTTACTGAATATAATTTTCGTCCACTGGCTATGTCATCATTGGGCTTGAAAAAGGAGTTTTAAGCAGTATTAGGGTAGAAGGATAATGAATATTTAAACACATAATTTTGCTAATCTCTGGAGAATAAGAAGAAACTTAGAGGTGGACACACACAGAGTCTGGAGATGGCAAACATTCTCCCCTCCTTGCCTTTAGTTTTAAAAGGATCCATGGGATTGAACTATTACTCATTAGTGTCTGCCCCCCCAGCTTTCCGTTCCGCGCCGGATGCACAGTGTTTGTATAGAAGGCAAACTTATTGCACTGTGTAATAAGATGTGAATGCAAACATTTAATTAACATTATCTGTTCAGAAGCATTATTTAAACAACAGTTAACCTTTCTGTGCCAAAGCTGAATGAAACTTTGAAACTGGAGGTTGGGGTTTTTTGTTCTGCTGACCAGTGCCACGGATTGATGTGCTGTTGATACAACCACTTTCTCAGGTTTCACATATGGAAGTCTGTGATGGAGCAGCAACTTCATTAATTTGGCCCATACTGATTCAGTTGAATGCTAATATTTTGACCTTATTCCCTAGGAACTATTCTTCCTGCTGCACAGACTTGGAAAGCACGGCCATTCCTGCGTTGTGAGCCACATTTACGACAAACTTTCAGAAAGATGATATTTCACACATAAATGCATGAGTGTTGATTGTTAACACTTTCTGTATTACCAGAAAAAGGTATGAGTCGTCATTGCTCTGTAGCTTTTGAGTGTTCCTTTGTATTTCTCAGCACCCTGAGATGTATAGTTCTGCTGCCCTGTAACCCAAGAGGAACAAGGATGTGAGTCCTGTGTACAGCTGACCTCACCTGGGCTTGACACAGTCGTGAACCTCGTGCCCCAGCACAGAGGATAAGGATGCAGAGGTACTTACAAAAAAACCCTTGAATACAAAGGTGTTTAAGCAAACAGCTCCTTTAATGCCTTTGTGCATCTAAAGCCCTATGGTGGATCCAGCAGGCTCTGTTAAGTAGGAGTGTGGAGAAGTTGAACACTGGTTACGCACTGACTGACCCACATAGTCTAAATCAGTGATCACTGAGGTAGTATCTGCCTGGTTATCTTGAGGAGAAGGAAGAAACTGGGCTAGGAATTATGTTTTGTGAAAATACAATACAAATTCCTAACCCAGTTTTCAGCTGGGAGAGCATGTTATTGTTGAATAATTGATACCACTTCATGGAAGCTTATTTTCTGCGCCCTAAGGGAAATTCAATTAAGAGAACTTCTATTTTAAAACACTGCTTTTTCCTGTCACTGATGAAGCAATAACAGTTGCAGAACATGGGATTTTCTGGGAGTGTTAGTGGTTTGCTCTCATGTATATTAATTTTTTGGCCTCTATTTGAATCTTATCTATAACACTCCCTGAGAGAGTCCACTAGAGACCTAACTGATTTCACTGGTGACTCCAGGCTGCTGTGTGCTTGCTGCCACAAGGCAAGGAGAAAGGCATGTCCCACATCTGCAGAAGATAATGCTAGAGGTGCTGTGACCCCAGTGAATAGGGCTGTACATGACAGCAGCTGAGGTTTGTGGCATTCTCTACCCATAGGCTCTTGCTGACCTCCAGAGGAGCCTGTTCCTCCACATAGTAAACTGCTTCTGTCATTAACCAGCTCAGAAACCAAAACGTTCACAAGTGGTGCAAGTCCATTGTCTGCTCTTTGCCTTTCCATGCTCATTACAGCTCAGCAAATGCAGAGATTTGAATCTCACATGACAAGAACTGTCAGAATTGGAGATTAATTCTCTGGGAAATAATTCTAGTGATGGGATGCCACCAGGACGTTTGACTCCTCATGTCTCAGACACCTCACATTCCCACAAACTGGGAGGAGAGGACGGTGTAGGCAAGGAATACAGTGTGAACTTGTAGTCTTTTCAGAGAGAGATATCTTAGCACCTTAGTGGGATGCTCTCTAGAGACTGCTGTGCCAAAAAAGTGACCCTTCTCGGACTGGGACCATTTATAGAATGGTGGGTTTTAGTGTAGGACATGTTTTTATAAGTGACTCCTATAAAAGGCTAAATACCAGGTTAATTAAGATTGACAGTGTTGACAGAGTCTTAATTAAATCACTGTGAACAATATCAGTCTTGCATAACTCTATTTCCATTGAAATCATCAGAAATTACAATACTTTCGTTGTTCCTTGTAAGAGATGAAGGTCTGACAGCTTGTTCCCGTTTCCAGTACTGCTGGTTCATTAATTTGTCCATAATTCTGAGATTTCTACTTCATTCCCATCTCTCTTTGGTTCTCTATTCTGCTTCCTTAGCATTGACATGTTGGCTCATTCCCTACCATGCTGTATTGTGCCTTTCCTGTAACCCTTCTGTCCCTCCATCCAACCACAGAGATACAAATGTGCAGTCCATCAGCAAGGATAGATCTTGCAAAACACCACCTACCAAGAGCTTCTATCTTGTGTATCTGGTGTTCAGCACCTGGTTTTGGGTTTGTTTGTTTGGGGTTTTTTTGAGTCTGAGTCCCTGGGCAGAACTCATTTAAGCACAGTGGAAATCCAGCCTGAGCTAGGGCCGCTCCGGGATGTTGGCAATCCATGTGACCCCAGGGTACTGGGTCTGTAAGAGTTAAAGGGAATGCAATGCCTGGTGTTGCTGCCAGAGTCTCCTGCCTGTCTGCCTGTAAAAGGAGCCACTCCATGCCAGCCTTTGAGTCATGCCATGAGCACAAGCCAGGGCAAAGCCCTCTGCTTGCTGCACAAATCCTGGTGGCAGCTAACTTCTTTCTCCTTTTCAGTACCTGTGTTTCCAGGCACACTGAAGGAGTTCTTAGCAGAGGTGAAGGCAGGAAATGCTCCTGTGTGTTTTGGAACTTCGGCCTGCTGGGTTCCTTCCCAGGGGACAACAGCAATGGGTACCTGTTGTCCCCTCCTGTCACCAGATAGCTGGGGAGCTCCCGCTTTCTCAGCAGGGAGCAGACAGCACAAGTCTGGCTTCATCTGGCCTTATACCACCAGTGGGTCACCTCACGAAAAGGAAATTCCCCTCTGTTCCCCAGGACAGTCCGAATCTGGAAATGATGCAAGGGGAACTTAACCAGGACATGATAGCTGGGATCTAGCCTGAAATCTCCTCTTCAACTCAAGAAATAGTTTGTTGTCTCTGTCTAAATGTTTTTGTCTGTCTCTGCTTAAAAGCTTTAAATAATGTCACAAAACTACTCACACATCCCACACTGAGAAACAGATAAACAGTGAGAGGAGCTGAGCGTGTTCAACAAGCTGGAATGCAACCAAAAAGACTTAAAGCCTGTGATCAACTTGGTAGCACACAGGAGCAACCAGAGGGTGACCACAAGGGTTGACTCGAGTTCTTCCTCTTCTGCTTTCTTATCCATTGTACATCCTTGCTCTTCAAGTTAATCATTCTCTGATGACTTAGGCCTGATCAAGCCTTCAGCTCTTGTTGTTGCCATTTCAGGGAACATGTGCATCAAGTTCTCAGGATCTTGAAAGAGCCACCATGTCCTGAAATCCCATTTCTTAGGCTGCAGTTCATCTTGTCTGTTCTCCATAACTGCCCTCTTGCTTTTTGTTCATACTCAGCCCTTGTGATGTAGAATGCAAATAAAGAAGTTTTGTGGGAGACTACCAGAAGATTGTAATCTTCTTGTCTTATCTCTCATTCCAGACATATCCTGAAACGACTTGTTCTTTCTTCTCTTTTTATTTCACAATATAAGCATTTCGCAGAGGAGGTGACATCTTTCAGTGCTTTAGCATTTCATCTCCCTATGTCTTCACATTTTTCCACTTTCTCATCTGCATGTTACCAACTTAATTATGCTGCACAATGACTCTAAAAAGGCAAACTCTAACAAAGGCTAACGAAGATGTTTCTTGGCAGCTGGTCATTGCTTTGCCTTGGGCCCATAACTTCGCTTGCCGCTCTCTGCTGGGCGCTGAAGCTGTTCTTGTGTTTAAAGACAACTGCTCCGAGCAAGATTATATTGTATTTTCTGTCTGTGCTTTCAGGAGGGTTTAATGCTGTATAATCTGCCCATTACAACCACATCTCCAGACAATAGTAAGCTGCAGAGTACAGTGTGATAAAGTGTTAGCAAATCTTATTGGTGTTCATTCCTTGTCATTATATTTAGGTTCTAATGGTTTAAGAGCTCACAGAAGTTTAAAAAGGGGGCTCAAATTAACGGCTGCAGATGTACCCAGTTTTCTTCACCCAGAGCCAAAGATGACATGGACTCTAGAAGAGATGTATGATATTTTTCTGAATCTGTCTGTCAAAGCAGCGTAAGCTTAAGTAAGATCTTGCTATCTAATGATGCATATTGACTAATCATGTTGCTGTGACTGAACCAAGCTTCAATAAAGGCACTGGAGAATAACTGCATCAGCTACCATCTTCTCCAGGGAATTCCGGGTAAATTTCTGAAGCTCAGTGTGTCCTGTCTTTTCATGACCCATTTTCCACAAGCAGTACCATGATGCTTTTTACTTTTGTAGCAGAGCAATTGTCTTGTAATTTACTTTTCTTCTCTGAGCATAGTTGGTAGCTGAAGTAGTCAAATTCCATTCAAGATTGAGCATAACTGACTTTGTCTCTGTTTCCTGTCTTGTTAAAGACATAACCAACGTTTAAAGGCTTGGGAAGCTGTGTTTCTTGAAAGACCGGTTCCTTTAAATTCCTGCACACATATTTAATTTCTGAGTGCCACATGTCAGTTAAGTCCTGAAAACACGGTGAAGACACATTGTTTCCACATGGGTCAGAACCATCTTTTGCAAGAGTAGAAAAGATCTGATCTTGTCTCAAACTGTACTCCTGGTTCCTAGAAATACTCTTGCTAGGAGATAAGGAATATGATGTAACCATGGATGTCCCCTGGGTATTCTGGATTGAATGAAATCCTCCTTGTCTACCATGAGAGTGGTCATAGAATAAAAATTCCAGATGGGCTAATCATAACACAAACATTTACTGAGGTTTCAAGCTGGGACATCTGGGAGAACAACTGTGGAGCAAAATGCTAAAAAGAAAAGGTGCATTCATCCTAACTGGGACAGCTTTTACCCCGGAGTGGCCAGGGCTCCTTACTGAGGGGAAGCGCTGTCTCCATTGGCCAGCAATAATTACTGGCAGGAATTTCCAGCCAGTCCACTCTTGGACCTGAAGGTGAGCTCATGAAGGTACTTACTGGGGATGAGGAGGGATCTTTTGGGGAGCCTTGTCCCTGGAGAAGGGTGCTGTGGAAATCTCTGGTGCTTGGGTGAGGCTTCACAGTGATATTCCCTGTTTGTCTTCATTAATGTTTTAATTTATTGTGTGGGGAATAGAGCTGAGCTTGAGTTTGCTCTGTGTGCCATCTACAGGTACGGGGACAAGAGAGGCTTCTCCTCCTGCTGAAACCATCCTCATGCTTTGTGTTTAATGTAAACAGTGTGTTTAGAAATGTATGGTCTGTGGCAGACCTGACATCATAACCAAATTCTTTAAAATAAGATGTTTAGGGAGAATCATGTGTCAGCTGCCTAGCACTGAAATGCATGGAATTAAGCAAACCTTTTCTTAATTAAAAAAATGAAAATGGATTCTGAACTTTATCTAAGGGTCACTTTGGGATGATTTTTAGACAGAAAAAATCTTGGCTTTCTGGCAGGACAGCTGTGAGGGAGTGTTCTATTCATTAGAACACAATTTGTCCAAGAAAATATGTTCCAAGTCCTAATCAATTTAGATGAAAATTTGCTGGACAGGGTTCAAGCAGGCCAGTCTTATATAGCCAAACCCACATGTCTCAGTGGGCAAGAGGCAAGATAATCTTAGCTTACAATGGAATGTTTAAATTTATACAGCTTTACATACGCACAAGGGTTGGTGCTTTTGTGTTGGGATTTTTTTAACCAGAAACACGTGAAGAATTGGAATTTTTAAAGAGAGGGACTATTCCTTTAAGATATAATCACTCATGGTGAATGGACTGTGGCCAGATTCATCTTTGCTTTAGCATCTATAGAAAGATTTTTGGGAAAAAACAGCTTCCAAAGCACTAGAAACAGAGGTGTGCCTCCAAATAAAGGTCCTTGGCATCACAGGCTCTTGCAGAGTTTTATAATTCCCAGCTGTATAAGGATATTTTTTTTAATGAGCTGCTTCAGCGGTGGAAATGGAGCAGTTTGGAGAAGCTATTGCACAGTGAGCCCCTGGGAAGGTGACACCATGCACAGCATTGTTCCGCTGTTAAACACAGGCTCTTTATGATGACACATCACTACCAAGCACAGAAAACCACAGCTCAACACACCCCCAGCCCTCCTGGGCTTCATGGTAACTATTTTAGGCTTTGCTCTTCTGCCATTCAGTTAGTTTCTCCATTACTGCAGCTGGTAGCTTTAAAACTATGCATTTGCAGATCCGTGCAAATTCCCACAGGGATGAGATACATAACCTGTGCAGTCTTTAGCCTGGGGAATATTTAATTTCTTAATCTGAAATGGTTTTCTAACTTGCAGAATTTTAGCAAAGGTTAATCTCCACCACAAATATGAATCAAGGGTGTTTTTCACAGTAGCTTTCAATGCTTGGTAGAAAGCCACAGCAACAAGTTGGTCTCTGAGGTGCCAGTTCACATTCGCCTCTTCAATAGTGGATCCTCTGCTCTCCTGCATCCATTGCTGAGAAGTCACAAACACACCATTTCTCTTCCCTTGTGACTCTCTTCTGGCACTGGAAGATCTTCACTGACTTTAGGGGGGAAAAAAAGTGTTCTAGCTGTAAGTGGCCCTGCCTACACCACAGGGCAGCCCCTCAATCCCAAACTTGTTACTCACCAGCCTTCTCCTATCCAGGGACTGAGGCCTGAGCCAGGAGCTGTCTTTTCTCATCATGGCTCCTGTAATTTCAGGGGCCAGTGAAACGCCCCTTCTGCCAGTCCTCCTCCTCCTCCTTTGTCCAACACCACCACCCTGCACCTGCATCCCCCCAGTTGACTCAGAGAGGGTTTTACCGGCATGGCTGGGGCTGGATGTGAAGAAGAAGGAGCATATAGTATTGTTAAGCAAGTTGTGGTTAAAGTCACAAACTCTGGAGACTTCTTGACTACTGTAAATGCCAGCGGCTCATTGTCCCAAAGCCTCTTCCTTCCTTCACGCCCCACTCTGTCAAGTCAGCCACCTGAGACTCTCCTTATTGCTCTTGTTTTCCCTGGCTCTTCTCACTTGTTTGCTTAAAAATCTCTTTCCCTCCCCTTCCCTTCATTTGAATTTCTTGCAGGAGGATCTTGTAAGGACGCCTACTTTAATCAGAATATCCTGTGAATTAATAGGCAGCTTTTTTTGAGTTTTACGTGTTTTGAAATAAAAATGTAACAATTTCTTCATTTCCCCTTCCCCGAACTTTGCTTTCAACAAACTCTTTTCTTATGGAAAGTTGTGGTTTTAAAGGTCCAGTTTAAAAGGCAGGTTCTGTCCTGCAGAGAAGGAGGAGGAGGAGGGGTACTTTGGATGCAGCAGGACAGCCTGTTACCCAAGGGAAAACAGCCGACATGCTGCTGAGCTGGCTGCATATTTTTGTTTCAAAAAGCACTCCAGACTAAAACCACCTGTGAGTGAGTCTGGCTGGCTGATTTAGTAGGGCCTAGCGCAGGGTGTCCTGTCAAAAGTCGCACTTATTTTCACAAAGGCAAATGAATCAGATTTTATGTGGCAGGGCGACAGCTCACTGGGACAGGCTCATTAAAACCTTGTAAAACAAACTGTAAGTGAGAGGGGCAACATTTCCTTACCCGATCCAAGAGAACAGGCAGGCATCCTATGGAAAAGTGAGTCATATTCTCTGCGGTACATTTTGTTCATTCTGCTACAATAAACATGAGTGTTTGTTTGCTGAGTCCGTCAGCATCCAAATCTAAACTTGATTAGGAGGACAAGCTCCTGGGCCGCTGCCAGGCTCGCGTGTGCACTGCTGCTTGGTCGCTTTGTTGTATAACAGGACCGGTCATGTCAGGCTGCCATTCCAAAACGAAATAGCACTTCCCTCATTTCTTTCAAATCCATCCCAAATTTTTATTAAAGACATCAAAGCAACTACTCTGATACGTTCCGTGCTTTCCAAATGACTCATCTTTTAAAGAAACTGCTGGAAAATAAGGGATAACCCTCAATTCCAGGGTTTGAGACTTTTAAGAATGTCATGGAAACAAGTCAAAATAAGAAGCCACAAACCCACCTTCTCATAAAACTCTTCTCCGTGTTTTATATATTACTGTGCTACCAATTGGAGTTGGTTTTACAAGCTACACTGCCAGAAGATAAAGCAGGTTGTTAGTCCAGCTCTGTGACTGCAGAAGGTGAATTAGGCAGCCGAACGTGTTTATTGCTACCGCTGTTGGAAGATGATTTTTAAATAGGATGATGCTTGGCTGCATCTAGAACTAGTGTGAAATAAGGGATTGTCTACTGGAAACAAAGGGGCTTCTGGGAAGGATGTTTCTATGCAGCACGAGTAGCATTTTGGAAATCTGACTCTTGCCCAGCTGTAAGAATGGGCAAGGTGTACAAAATTTTAAATGCTTGCTGCATTTCTAAGAACTGTAGATGGGGCAGGAGCGATTACTTCTGACTTCAGTGGGAAGAGAGTTGGAGATTAGCCATGGGTTAGAAATTTGTTAGGCTATAACCTGAAGCATTTCAGCTATTTCCACAGAATCACTTGCTAACTCCAGTTACTTGTCTAATGCAGTGCTCCAGGAAGTGAGGTCCTGCAAAATCTGAAAGGAAGGGCTGAGGACGGTGAGCATCCCCTGCCTGGGTCTGACAGGTAGGCATTCCCAGCTTCTGGGGTGCATGAAGATACCCTTAAGGCTGCTCATTTTGCTGACCTTTTTCTTCCACCTTTATCCATGTGTGGAAGGATCAGTGGCATTGTCATTGCAGACTCTCATGCAAGAGAACCACAGACCGAAAAGCTTTGGGGTAACAAGCAGCATAAGACTGCAGGTAAAATGGCTACTACACTCCTCAAACTGAAGTTACCATGGGGCACTCATGTAGGAAATAAAGATTCTTCTGCCTTTTTGCTCTGGCAAATATCTGGTGATACTTTTTGGGGTGTTTTCTGCCCCTGATAATTTTTTTTTTTTTAATTTCTCTTCAAGTTATCCAGTCACTGAAGTCCATTTGTCCTTTTCAGTCCTGTATTACAGGTATTTTTAGCAGTTGAGGAAAACCCTGTGTTGTCCCTCCTCAAAGCCTCCTCGTGCCATTCTGTATTGAGGTGGAGAAGTGCTTCAGAGCCATGTAAGATGCTGTCAGCATGCACAAGCCAACTCCAGGAGCCAGTCCAACTCCAGGTTCCCAGAAAGAACCCAGAAAGGTCTCCCAACCCACAGGGAAGCAGCAGCCAAAGGTGCTCCTCCTCACTCACTGCAGTGTTCCAGCTTCCCTCCATGAGTCATGCGTCACAGGAGGGCTTCTCTTGACCGTAAGTGGGATGTTTAATAAACCTGAGGTTTTTAATCTGTAGATGTTCACAGCTGTTCGTAAAAACATAAAATACATGGTCCAGTATGAGCAGCTACATGCTGGGAGAAAAAATACATAGTATTGTACTTGAGCAGGGCCAGGATCTCTCCCTGGGTTCTCTGGCAGGAATGAATGGTTGGCATTGTATTTTTCTAGGTAAAATACAAGAGGTTTATCCAGTAATAGAGCCTATTGAATCTAGAGCAATCTGACTTCTTGTAACAGCCCCTGCATGCCCATGCCTGTGCTGCAGGTGGAAACACCACATTTAAGAAGTGAGGAATGACTTAGAATCATAAAACAGTTTAGGTTGCAAAGACCTCTAAGATCATTGAGTTGAACTGACTTGGTTTCTGCTTTTTATCCCTATCAGGAGTTGTCTTCTTTCTACTGTGGGAATTGTCACCCTGTGACCACATTGTTGAAGTGATAATTTTTTACTTTTTTTTAACCTGATGGTTATGGTTTTTAAACCATATTTTTTAATATTTTGTGTGTGTGTGCTTAGACAAAAGCAGGGGGTATTGGAAGCTGTGGGTCCTGGTCTTTGCTGTGCTGGCTCCTGGTGAGGTACAGATGCATGAAGCTGTTTGGTATGTGCTGCTGCAAGAAATACATGTGCAAGCACGATGAGGTATCTGTGGGTGCAGGAGTATCTCCCTGGGAACTCTGATGTTTGGTTTGCTGACAGTGTCGTTACACTGAAGCAGCTTTTATTTGCTTTCCCCCTCAGCTTGTTTATCTGCAAAATGGAAATAGGGAACTTCCTAGAGAACCCAGAGTCATATTTTTAATTATTCATAGCTTTTGCATACCCTTGAGGAGAGTACAAGCTGTAAATCTCTGAAGCTGCATATCAACATTTCTGTGGTTTAGGCATCAGGGGAGCCCCTTTTCCAAAGACACTGCTGTATTCTCCTGGCTGTGTGCTTCACAGCAAGCCTGCGTTCAGCCCTTGGCATGCAGACCAAGCACTGGAACCCCTGACCCCTTTCTGTGTGCACAGCCAGGTGTTTTTCTGCAGAGCCTGTCCTGCTGGGGGCTGTGGGCTGGACCTGGGAAGGTGTCTGTCATGTGCGCTGTGCTTTTGAGGTGCTGAAAGCGGCATGTAGCAGACCTGAGCTCCACAGTCTGTGGGGGCACACGGCAGTGGCCCCCTCCCAGCAGCAGCACGGCTCTTCCCCAAGCCCCAGCCACGCTCTGCACCCAGGGCCAAGCCCTGCCGGGGCTCTGGGCACACACAGTGCATCCCAAACAGGATGGAAGGTCGCTCAGGTCACCCTGTGCCTCTTGGTAAGCAGCCCTCAAGCTTTGCCATCAGCTCCCTGGAGGCTGTGACATCTGAGCTTGCACTGGCTGCTCCAGCACAGGGAGGTTAAACAAATTGAATTTCTCTTCAAATTAGCTGTCTATGGCTTTGATCCCTCTCCACTGGAGACCTTGTGTGTTTTAGCTGAAAGAATGCACGCCACGTTCCAGCCCCCTCTCGTAGGCAGGGAAGTGGTGATGCCCCTGGCAAACGTGTGCTCAGCTGGAGAGCCATCACTGGAGCGTGGCCTCTGTCGAGAAGGATCCCAGCTTCCCTTCGTCTCTCTCTTACAGATGTTAATTCCTTCCTATTGTCTTTGCAAGTTCTAACTGAATAGTAAGCTGCAGTAAGGAGAGGGGATATGTTCAATTTAAGCAGCGAGATTACGATGTTCCAAATAAAGCCATATTTATTAATAATTACCTCTCTGCCATGACTTTAAATTCAAACAGCTGGGCAGCCTCTACTCTTTATTAATTTCCTTGGATCCTTGGCACCAAGCCCTCAATTCCTGTGATGTAATGGTATAAAAAGTTGGCTCCTGACCGAGCATCCACCCACAAGTTCTAAATTTGGAGCATGGCAAATTTCTGCAGATTCCAGACACAGGCTATGCTCAAGACGTGCAGATGCCTTCAGTCCCATCCTATTGCACCAAACAACAAGGTTGTGTGCTTTTTATAACGGGGATCATAAATATGACTCAGACGCACATGTTGTCTATGTAAGCACTTGGGGTTGGCTATCACTTTATGGCACTGGGAAGAAGCCAAGCCAAATAAAAATTGTTTTGAGTAAATATTACATTTCTAGAGCATGAATAACTTTTCTCTGCAGCCAACGTGTCACTAATGGGAATAAGGAAGAAGACGGAGTGGGGGGAGAGCAGTAACTAAATCATCCCTCTAAACACAGACTGTCTGCAGCAAGACCTGTTGTTTGGACTCGTCTGGGGTGTGATACCCCAGATAATTCATAGCAGGTCTCAGCAAGGCCACGAGAGGTGGAAATAAAAGTAGCTGTGTAGCTCAGTGCCATCCTGCTGCACAGCTCTCTTTTGGGTGGGATCTCCAGGAGTGGTATGTAAAACAGGCAACCAGAGAACCCAGTGTCCTCCTCTCCCCCGCTCCCAAATGTCCAGAGGCTCAAGCATGTGGAGTGCTCCATGGAGATCAGTGTTGCTACTCACATGCTCAGCACGAAGCGTGTGCACATGACTGCCCAGGATCCGGGCCAGAAGGAAGGATGAGTTTTTCATCCTGCAGTTTTGGGACCCCGGGGGATGTCTGCACTGCAGAACAGGGGGAAGCAGAAAAGGAGCCCACGTGAAGCTCTGCATCCAGAAGGAAGCAGCTCACTAGCAGCTCTGTGAGGCAGGGATGTGCCATCCTACCACCAGCATCTGGCTCATCACAGCTGCTGGCTCTGCTCCAGCAACCTGATAAGTCTCAGCATCCCTCAAAATCCCAATTACTACTGCCCTTGAGCAGGGAGCAGTTTATGAAGTGCTTCATCTACCCGAAATGCAAAGGGATTAAAAAAAAAAAAAA
>VZTJ01006691.1:33048-67419 GCA_013397795.1 Orthonyx spaldingii
TCTTTCTGCAAGAAGTTTTCAGGTCCCTCAAAAATAATAGCCAGAGAGAAATAACAAGTGAGAGTGTAGCTTTGAAAATCATTAGTGCCTTTCCCATTCTCCTGGTGGGCATGTGCATTTCTTCCTGTTGCACCTGTGAGCTTTTATATGTCAGATAAGTGCTTTCCTGAGCTTTGCTGTCTTCTTTTTACTGGCTTCTTTCAGATAGTGGACAGGAAACCTGGCTTTAAAAGACAAGCTCAGACAGGAAGCAGCAATGTTCCAGGAGAATTTCTGAGTCAAGCAGGAGAGCAACTGGCTTCTTGAAGTGTGAATTTCAGAGGTCCCTAAAACCTTGGCTGCACAGTTGGAGCAGGTGAGTGGGGAGGCATCGAGAGCCCTCGACATTCCCATGTCCCAGCCGTCCCCCTTAGAAGCTTCTGAAGAGCTTCTCAGTGCAGTGGGCTGGACTGGGGTTTGCAGATAGAATGTTTGAAGGGCTGTGAGGCCTGCAATAACCACAGCAGTCTTGACGTCACTGTACCTCCAGGGATTAGTTCTGAGAAATCAGTTCTGGTTTGCCCAGCTAAGGCAGTTTTGACTGAAGGATCTGGGTGATAAGTCAAGTCCTTTTTGCATGCCTTGCATGTTGCCAGTGGTCATTTTCTGCCAGAAGAGCAGCCCAAACAGTGTACATGGGGCTGGCTCCTTCCCCTTTGTAATGTGTTTTACAATTTGGAGAAACTTTTGTAACACAAGGAAGTGTTTTTACATATTAGAGCTTCTAAATTGTTAGAACAGTTAGAAAATTCTAATTGCCTTTAAAAGTCAAGGAAAAAAAAAAACAGCAAAGAAAACATTTTGGATTGCAGAATTAACAAAACTGGGAGCTAAAGTTCAGTTTCCTGGACCAAAAATTTATTCAGGGAGTCCTGTTGTGGCTTTAAAACAAATACTTGAACCTTCAAAAAGGGATTTGCACCTACCCCCAAACTTGCTCTGAGTTGCAGAGCTTAAGCTCTGAAAACCCTACAGAGATGCATTGTTGAGGTTGGTCATGTTTAGAGTTACCCCAGGATGTTTTCAGGACTCCACATGCACAAGGGAGGGGGAAACCTACCTGGGATTGATTCAGCAGCTCAAATGAGAGATGGCAAAAGAGGGCTTGGCTGGAGTGCTGGCCTAATTTCCATGAAACTTCAGGGGTAGTTATGTGGTGATTTAACTTCAGTTAATTAGAGGCTGAAGGCTGCTTCAATTTGTGGTTTGTTACCCAAGAGCTGAGAGGATGTTTTCTGGCTGCCAGGGATCAGGAATAAAAGTGGAGGAGCTGGAGGTGACGCTGCAAGGGGTTGGCAAGGGGGCTGGCAAGGAGCTGCAAGGGCTGGTGCCAGGGGACTCAGGTGGTGCCCTGGTATAACTGATTCTTTCCAAGGCCTCACTCAGCAATCTCTGATTGGCACGTTGTGGACACAGGTTCAGGGCATCACTTAGAGACCCCTCTTTTTATGGACAGTTTATTATTTTGCAGATGTCTCTGTGCTGTTTTTAAGGGTAAACATCACCCATCTTTCATCAACACCCAGCTGAGGCATTAGGAGGTTAAGGGACCTGACGAAGGTGATAGTAAGTCAAATTGTTTGGAATTTTGTAGCTCTGAAATATCATCTTTCTAAAACAGGAAACTCTCTCAGGAATAGTAGGTTTTCAATAAAACAACAGTTCAAACCTGTCAATCTTGATCTATCAGGAAAAAGAGGAATGTAGAAAATGTGAGAGTTAGCTTAACCTCCCTTAAACTAAACCACCAGGTTCACGTTCCTATGGAGAAACAAATACCCTGCAGGCATCGTGGTGTCTTTGATTTATTTTTGGAAGTTGAAAACTCCCCCTCTTGGTGTCTGAGCTAAGAAAAAAACAAGGATTTTGTGAGCCAACAGAAGGTTTCTGGAGGAAAAAACTCCAGTCACACTTCTCAGGGACTTCTGACACGAGCAGTTGAGCTAAGGTAATCCAGTTTAGCCGCCCCTACATTTCAAAATTGGGTTAAAGTTCCCAAGTCATTGAGGGAAAACGTTACCCAACAGAGTAATGACTCTGTAATTGGTGTGCCAGGCCTTGGCAGCGGCGGGTGCAGACCCTGGTTTTGGTCACCTGAGCAGTTCAGGGTGAGCACCGTGCCCTCAGGAGGGAGCCAGGGCATCGCGGCTGCACAGCCTTGGGTGCAGCCCGCGAGCTGCGCCGATAGCCTCGCTCATCATCTGCCCGGCGCTCTCCCTCCTTTCTCTGGAGGTCAGCGCGGCCCCGGGCAGAGGTTTTGGCTGCCGTGGGCTGTGGTTTTGTCCCGCGGCAGCAGCGGTGCGATGCTGCACGTGCACGGGTGACGCGGCGCCGAGCGTGGGACCGGCCCGGCGGCAGAACCCCCGCGCGGTGCCGCATCCCCAGCGCTGCCTCCCCGGGTGAGGGCCGCAGATGTGATTCATTAGGAGCCTGCCGTGCTCCCCGGGCTCTCCGGGGCCGTGCGGCGGTGTCCGGCTGCCATCTGCTGTCCGGCGCCCGGGGGGGCCCTGCGCATCCCCCGCGCATCTCCTGCCACTGAGGCCGGCGACAGCGCAGCCCGAGTGGCATCGCCTGGACTGCGGCCAAGCCGTGAGCAAATCCTGCCCAGACTCCCAGGGCCGCCCGCCACGGTATCTCCCGCATTCCTGCGGCAGATCTGGTATTTCTTATTGTTTTCCCCGTCTCTGGGGGAGCAACTGCCGCTGCCCGGCCGGCCTGCCGGAGCAGGAGCTGGCGGAGTCCTGGGCTGCGGGTCCCACCACTCGGCAGGGGCTTTGGAAAAATCGTGTCAGTCTTCTCGCCCTGCTTCGGCACGTAGTGACTTGGGGCTCATCAGGAGGGGCGAGATGAAAATGAGAAAAAAAATGGAAAACTAGAAGAGCAGCGAGTGGTTGTGCAGCTCCACTCTCTTGGAGGTGGTGCGGGCTCAGCACACGCTGCCCTGGACCCGGCATAGGCTGCCCCGGGCTCTGCACTCATCCAGGAGCTTTCTGCTGGAACAGCTGTGCCAGCCTGCAGCACACAGCACCTCAGATTTGCTGGCAGACACAGGGACACGAGTGGCAGGGACTGGTCAGAAGACAGAGCTGCCTTGGAAGCTTGTGCAGGACTGGTCGCTGCTCTGCACCCACAGCAGAGCTGCTGGGAAGCAGCTCGGCCCAGCACAGGTTCAGCACCTGGTGGTGTTTCCTTGTCCCATTCCTTCTGACAGGCTGATTCTGGTACCACGCCCGATTGCCTGCACCCTTCCTTGAAGTGTGTTTTCAAGGGTTATATGCTCTGGATGCTCTCCTGCTGGCAGGAAGGGTTTGCTGGCTGGAGGTGGGCTGCGAGCAGCTGTAGGCTTGGCTCTTGCCCTCTGTCATGGTGACAGTGAGCAGAGTGTGCTGGAGCACGGGCAGGCGAGGTTCTTTTGCCAGAGGGACCACGTGCAGCTGTTCTGGGACACCAGCCTTGGGGTGTTGGTTGTTTTGGGCCAGCCATCTCCCCAGGAAGCTCCATGGGCCAGCAGAGGCTTTCTTGGACATGGTGCAACCCTCACAGGCAGCAATGGCCGTACTAAAGCAAACCAGCAAACACAGAAGGTGCCACCTGCAACCCCCAGGGAGCAGTGCCACAGCACTCGGCTCCTGGTGGGGCCTGGGTTTGAGCAGGCTGTACCCTGCTCCCATCATTTCCCTCCTCCTGACGGGGGAAAAAGCTGTCCATGGCCACATGATCTTTTTGGCAGGGAGGAAAGCTGAAAAATGGGGCATGCTCTTCCCTCACATTGAGATGTGGTGGTCGAATTCATGGCTTGAAGAGAGTAAAATGGCCCAAAACATCACTGGCAAAGGAAATGGTTCAGAGAATACAGCCTTGCATTTTGCTCCAAATGCAAAAATTCAACCCCAGTGTGAGAGGGACTTTGTGAAAATATCTAAGCAAAATCTGACCATAAATAAGTTTTTCAAGTATGGTTTGTTTCTTACTTTTTTAGTCAGGACTGAGGAATCAGCACCCCAGAGGACCTGCACTTCCCCAGCACTCGCACCCTGAGGCATGGCTGAGCTGCACAAACCCTCTTCAGAATGGGAAGAGAAATCTCCGTGCTCGGGTAGGCATTGAAACAGTTAATTTGTGGCAACACCAAGTCCAGACTGCTTTTGAAACTGTCTCACATCTATGCTTGAGGTTTTAATACCATCTGAGATACCAATGTGTACTCAGAAAAAATGTAACAGGAGTAACAGCAGGTGACTGCGTGGAGACATTGTTAGTCCCAGATCCTGGTAAAGCCTTTTTTGTGCTGCAGCCACGGCAAGTCGCTCTAATAATTAGCAATTATATTAATAACAGTGTGCAAAACTGGTGCTAGATCAAGCTCCTTTGGTAGTCATGTGAGCTATGAGCATGCTGAATAGGGTAGAAAGGGTTGTGGTTTTGTGTTTTTATTCATTAAGGAATTTAAAGTAGTGGTTGAAGGGGGAAAGCGAGGGCAATTGTTCTGCAGATTGTGATTTCTTTTTTCCTTTTTATCAACATTCTTTCCAGTCTGCCATGGGCTTTCCTCTGACCCCACTGCTCATATCCTTTTACATTTCCACCGTCAATGAGGCTAAAATATGAGAGAAAAGGTGGGAGAAGAGCTCTTCTTAAGTGGTTCTTCTGGGGTTGTGAATATAGGTGTTAAAAACTGCCTCATTAAATCTCCCTCTCAAGGCTTTTCAGGATGTTTCTAATTTAACTGTTTTGCATCCTACTGTTCCAAATTTAATTTCTGGTGGATGTGAGATGCAGCTGCATTTGCCAAATGTTGTTTCATGTTATGTATTAAACAACCAATGCATTTTCCATTTTTGTTCTGTTGTTTGGGGTTTTTTTTAAGGATGGGTACTTTTGACATACCTAGGAAGCCAGTCCATAAAACAGTGCTTTTCTGCACTTTTGCTTCCTGGCATTTCCAAGTAGTCAGAGTTCACAGTGAGAGTAAATGTGTGGAAGCCACAATTAGTCTCTAAATTCACAAAGTGTCACAAAGTCCCTGTTTGCATTTTATTTTGGGCCTCATTAGCACTAAACCACGGGCTGATATCCTCTCCTCACACACACACACCCTGTTTGTGGCTCAAAGGGATGAGTGTGAGTCCTGCTGCCAAAAGGGGAAGACGTGATGCTGAGCACGTCCTCCACTCAACCCCGCTCCTGCAGCCTCGGGCCACTCACAGGAGGCACCTGGGAAAGCGCTGTTTGCAGGGAATAACCTTCCTCACACATTTTCCCTTGCTCTGCTTTATCGCCCTTAGGAAAGCTGCATGGCAACCCTGTCGCCTTTTTCCCAACCTGGAAATGAAACTCGAGGTAGTTTTTAGCATAGGAGGTAATATAAAGGTGGATCTTTATTTGGAGGCCTCCAGTGGCAGTTATGGAAGAGTGTTCATGAAAGCCCACCCCCCCACAGGAGTGCATACAGTTTTATAAGTTTGGTAAATTAGCATAATTGACAAAAAAGCACCAGTTAGGAACACAAGTGGTGATGCAGTTCCCCCCCAAGTGAAGCCCCTTCGAAGTCTTCTCCCTCTTGGGTGGGACTGTACTTTGTTTATGAAAATGTGTCTCGAAGAACTGTTTTCAACCTTGGTAGCCAGGGAGAACCAAGATAGCATAGGGGCCCTGGAATTTGTTTTGTCTTCCTGCCCAGGAAAATACTGAAGCTCAGCTACAATAGGAAGCTACAAAGCTACCTATATGTATGTAAACGATACAGAGAATATATAAAAGAAAAAAGGAAAAACCAAAATGGCATCAGCCCGAGCTGTGACACCAGATGTGTAATTGCGGGATGCTGGATCCCACTGTACACATTGTCCTCATGCTGTGCAGAAGGGTTTGTTTGGAAAATATGTCCAATATAGCTCCGAGGCCTGTGGTAACAAAAAAATCCTCTTTTCCTAGGCTGACGGGCTGTCTGTGGGCACACTGAGCTAGCAGAGGAACCGAAGGGGCTCATGGAGCAGGGACAGAGTTGCGGGAACCGTGGCAGGGCGGCGGTGATGCTGCTGCAGCCGCAGACCCGGCGCACAGCGCGTTCCCCCGGCACCCGCTACTGCGGGGAAAGGAGAGGCAGGGCGGCTGTCCCGGGACATTTCCACAGGCCGGGAACACCGCGGGAACGCGGCCTGAGGACGCGGGGCTGGGCCACCACGAGGTGGCAGCTGGAGCCCAGCGATGAGGCAGCTCCGGTCCCGGCCCTGCGCGGTCCTGCCCCGCGGCCCCGAGCTCCGTGTTCCGGCGTGGGCAGCCAGGGCGGGGAGGGGCAGGGGGTGCCACAGTGACCTCAAAAGATTTATTTAATAATTATATTAAAAAAAAAAAAAGTAAAGAGAGCCACAATTATCGAGTAGCCAGTATGGTACTGGCAGACTCGGCAAGCCCCTAAAAATCTTGTCAGGTGTTGAAGGAGTTTGTCAAGTGTTGAAGAAGTTTGTCTTTCTCTGAGAGGACAAGTGTACAGCACACCTGCCCCAATTCTGTATCCCTTCCTTTGGGAACAAATAATGACCTCTCTCCCCGAAGCAGCTGAAAGACTTTGTGGATATCCCCTTTCCTGGCCCCGCAACGGTTTGCTCCGAAATTGTATACGTAACTGCTTCACATATTTGAGATAAAAATCAGAGCAGTTATTTTCCATTCACTCTCACTGAGATGAATGGTGCAGCTCCTGTTCCAGTTGGCCCGCATGACTGAGCCACAGGATTACGAGATGGCTTGGCCTGGAAGGGACCTTGAAGACCATCTATTTCCAATCCCCCTGCCATTAACAGGGACAAACAGGTGCTTCTTTTGGGATTGGGGTCCCCCACCACCCCCAGGATACAGATTCTGTCCTAAGACACCGATCCTTTCCCCCACAGAGGCTTTGCTTTTGTGGCCGGTGAAACGGGAGTAACATGATCTGCTCAAAGCCAGCCTGTTACACATTGGGAATATGTGATCCAGTGGGCACAGCTCATAAATCAGCTCCATAAAATGGTCACAGGGCACACAAAAAAAACCCAAAACCAAACCTCATCCTGTTTTTAGAGGGAAAAGCACGGTACTGTGGTAGTGGTTTGCTGGACTGTTCCAGCAGCAGCAGGTAAATGAAACCTGAATCTGGCAGACAAAGTAAGTGAGCTGAGCCCTCCAGTGGACCTGCCAAGGGTTCACGTACAGCAGCCACAGCTCTCCCCTGGCCTCTGTGTAAGCCCAGGGTGTAGTTAGGTCTTGTTGGGCTGACCAGAGACATCCCTAATCCCACAGTTCAGTGGGGATATCCTCACCAGCAGCAGGCTCGTTGGTTTATGGGAACGGGAGAGCTGTAACCCTTGGCCCCGCCGGAAATGATGCCACACCGGGATGCAGCTTTCCATACTCCCCGATCCATGACCGGTGGTGACTCACAGCTCTGTGCTCCCTTCGGATGCTGCTCCGTGGCGCTCTGAGGGGCTCATTCGCAAGAAGTATTTTTGCTCAGCATGCAAATGGTTTAATTTTTAAACCAACCACTCCCCCCAGCTTCACACAAAGCCTTCTTAATTTGTCAGAGCAAGCAGGGATGACAAAGCTAAAAGGAACCTCATCTCATTTCCTCTTCTGTCAGTGAGTAAGAGCTAACCCCAGACAGACAGACAGACAGGGCTGCTGCGTGTGTCTGTCCAATAGCTCCCTGCTGAGCCTGCCCTGGTCCCAGGCTGCATCAAGGTGTACTGCATGTGAACATTTAAGAGCAGGAGTGTTGCTAAAACAGTTTATTTGTGTTATCGTGTGACCACTGCCTTTATTATGCCTTTAACATATTTACCCGACCATTAAACTTCTTCCACACAACAGTTACTGGATTTTGAACTCCAATAACTCAAAAGAAACACAGGCAAAAAGACATCCATTAATTCCAAAATGTAAATGACTTTATATTACTTTATTAAACAGCCAATTCTAAAGAACAGTAAAAAATATGAAAACATGCATCATTTGGTGTTCTTAAAAAACCGTTGTCCAAAATAAAGACTGTTAGAAAAATTAAACAAGTTTAGCCCCAGTACACCTGCTCTCCACATAAAATGTTTGGTAGTTATAAATACTGTTCCAGTTCCTTTAGCAAAGTTTAACCTTGTATACATTAGTAATTCTACTACAGGTGGTTGGGTTTTTTCTTCACATTGCTTCTGTAAACATGATCAATTTTAAAAAGGCCTTGTTATCAAGCTTAAGGAACTATTGTTTTCCTGTACAGTGAGTATAAATAGGAAGATCCTGGATTTTCCTGCCATTCTAATCAGAACTCAATTTACTGAAACATTAAAGATTTCAATTAGTATAAAAATATAACCAGAGAGTAAATGTCTGAGAAGATTCAGTATGTGAGTGAGTTTTAGTTAATAGACAAATAAAATGCTATTGACTTCCAAATCTAACACCACTTCTGTACAGCTTCTGCTCTTCCAAGTATCACAGTGCTGCACACTAAGGCACTGCTTACCCTCCTGAAGAAATTACTTCTTATTTACTACAAATAATTTAACATGTAGCTGAACTAACAAGCAGATGAGGGATGGAGGGCCGGGGTACAGTCAAAGCTGCTCACAAGCCACACCAGTGGGCACCTGCTCCTTGACGGGGGGGTCTCAAAATGTCTGTACAAGTGGGCAGGAATCCTGTTTTACTGAGCAATGCCTAGTGTGGGAGATCTGCAAAGCAATGTCACAGGCTTGTTCCTTTTCCCTACAGAAACTGAAATAACTGGCTTTGCCCCAGGAGAGAACTGTGAGGCAGAGCAACAGGCAATTTGGGAAGCCTTGGTAGTAGAAAGACTGAAGTTATTTTATTGACAGGAATTACTTTTTTTTTCTAAAGCAGTATTTATCATTTTTATTTTAAAAAAAAGTTTTCTTCTTACATTTTTTTAATCTGGCCTCCAATTAAAAGTAAGACAAAAGTGCTACATCTAAAAATGGTGGGATGTTATAATCAGATTTCTTGCACAAATACAGCCTTGACACAGAGGATATTTGCCCTGTGTATGCTACCACCTTCCATTCATCTGCTTCAGAAACCTGTGAGCGAAAGCTTCATCTTTTAAACTATGAAGAGAACTCTCAAGGCTTAATTTAGCACTTCTCAAGTATGAGACAGTACAAAAACAGTCTTGCACTACTACGTTTTCCAAATGTCTTACAGCAGCACTTTCTACATGCTTATTTCCAGTTCTTTTGTTTGGATTCCTGCAAGGAGAGGGGAACAGGACACCACATCCAAGCAGGCAGCAGGCACCCAGTGATGCCAGCCCCGCCTTGCCAATGGGATGTGTCTGAGCACTAAGGACCATGCAGAGAACAACAGAGGGACAGAGCAAAAATAAGAAGAGGCTCAGTGGAAGGAAAGACAATGCTCCATCTCAGAGTTGGACACGACCTCCAGGACTGATTTATCCTAGGTTGAAATTATACTAATTCAACCAGTGGAACAACTGCTTCCCTCACTTTTTGGACTGAAAGTGATGCTGCCTGACTGGTTAGCTGCTGTCAGATTGTTACAGGCCAGTATAGGAACAACTCTGTCACAAGCTGCATTTCAATACAAATCTTCAGTTGCAAAGTCTTGGAACTGTGAGGGAAAACAGCAGGTCCTGTCAGACACCACACGCTGCAATGGCTGAGCTCTGAGCAGACACTCCAGCGTGGCAAGGAGCATTTCAGGAGCAGAAGGGCCCGACCTGCTAAGCAAACTAAACTTGGTAAGCGAGAGGCTGCTCTGTGCAAAGCAGAACCAGGGGAGGTGGGCTCCTGCTCCAGGACACACGTCAGGTGCCACTGTCACTCGGAAGTGGCTTTTTTCCCTTTCCAGCTCCTTTGTCTTTCCTCCAGTTCAGCTTCAGTGAAGGCAGCTGGGCCCCAGTTTGTGATTAAGTGAGGATTCTTGGAGCCTAGAAGACAGAGAGCAGTACTTGAGACAGGCATTTCTGACAGGGACATTGCACACTTGCAACGCAACATTCGGGCTGATCCTTGCTTTGTTTTAAACATAAAAGAAATAAACAATAATGATAATAAAATCATTATAGTAGGGCCAGTAAAGGCAGAGACTTGAAAGTTACCATCAGCAATTGTCACGAAAGGTGGTATTTACAGGCTGCTATGAAAGCAGTAAGCTACAGGCAAGGGCAGACTTCAGTAATCACCAGGTGATGTAAGTACATGAGACAGAATTAATACATATTTTTGTAACTCTTCTGTTGATAACTCACCTGGCTCTATTAGCCGAATCAATCCCTCATGATGAGCTACTTTATCTTTCCAACTCTTGGTGTTATTAGCTGCCGTTTCCAACTTCTTCTTAACCT
Organism: Orthonyx spaldingii; assembly: GCA_013397795.1. Taxonomy (NCBI): domain Eukaryota; kingdom Metazoa; phylum Chordata; class Aves; order Passeriformes; family Orthonychidae; genus Orthonyx; species Orthonyx spaldingii. The sequence goes on from VZTJ01006691.1 coordinate 43,448, forward strand.
CCTGAAATAAGACACAGCCAGCTTGAAAACAAGAACAACTTTAGTCTGTTTATATAAAAAGATAAAACACCTTTTAAACTGAAAGCCAGAACCATGCTAATTCATCCAGCCCTCTGTTTAGTATGGAACCATCCTAAGTGATTTAGTCCCCCCCCCCCCCCCCAAAAAAAAAAAAAGTTGTCAAACCAGAATCCCAAAACAACAAGGTTTTACAAGATTCTGTAGCTGTGTAATGAAGCTAGTCTTCATTCTTAAGTCTAGATTGGTCTTTTGGGCAATTCCAAATGGAAAGCTAGAATGTTTAATTATTTCTAAAATAATTGTTTTGTGGATTTTTTTGTGGTTTTATATGTCTATTGTATTCAGCAATTCCTTTAGAGTAGTGAATGATGCTTCACATACAAAAAGCCTGAGATGTCACCTAAAAAAAAGTCAAGTACTAGCCAGAAGCAATCTTGTGGTGGTGTGAGATGTAATACCACCATGGGAAGTTGTAAAGTGGCCACAACCACCCCAGCTGGGCCCTTGTTTGCAGTGAGAGCAGCATTTGTGTTCTGTGCCAGGCTAGACAGCTCCCTGGCTTGTCCTTCAGAGCTCACCCCATAAACACCCTCCCCTGTTAAACACAAACCCAGCCAGGCTTTCTTTCCTGACCTAAATAAATGCACGATCAACACCTCCCTAGCCCTGCAAAGTGTGCAGCACTTCAGCCTCTGTACTTGTTGGATTCTGGCTCTTATTTCTTCCATGAACAGTTACTGACCTTCCCCAAAAACACTCAGTGGAGCAGAGAACAGGCCTGGCATTTGGGACACAAGGCATTGCTGCACATTGAGAATCTGAGCTAATTCCTACCTATCCTTGACTTCCATTCAAGTGCTTAAATGCATTTTTGAGGAGTAAGTGCCTACAGTAACACATTGACTTTCATCTGTAGAAGACAATACTTTGCCATGACATCATCAAAACATTGCAAGGATAATTCAGAAGCAAAATGCACCCAGTTAAGGCAGCAGTGGAACTGCAGATAAAGTGAGTCTGCAGTAGAAGACAAATGTACACAGAATATTTCAGGATATGACTGAGTTGGCCTGCATGCAAATTGTGACAAAAATAAATAAAAGAGGTTCAGAGGTGCGTCTGAAACAGATCCTCTTCTTCAAATGTATCTACTGGTCTAGAAACTGAGTAAAAACTGGAAAAAAAACCCCAACCCAACTATCCTACCTCTTTATTATAACTTTTGTGCCATACTAAACCTTAAAGAAGCATAATATTGAAGAACTTCAAATTCAATCTATGGATGAGAGGTTGCTGACCAGAGCAGCTCACCTCATACTGCTCAAGGGCCTCCTTCCTTTCCAATTCAAGTTGTTTCAGTTGCTGCATAGCCACTTGAAGAGCCTGTTCCTTCATCATTCTTTCGTTTTCCAGCTCTTGCTTCTCTGCTTCTGTCATCTGAATGGTCTGTTGCTGCTGCAAATGCCATTTTTCCAGTTCAGCTCTCTTTGCTGACTCCTCTTCCAGCAATCTGCAATGGGAATTGTGATGTTAACTGCACTTTAATGTAAGTTGTATCCATGTAAGGAAGCCAAATTAATTTTTCCTTCCTTTTTTTTTTTTAAAGGGAAAGAAAATATTGGTAAAAAAAAAGAGCTTGGGAAGCAGGGAAAAAGTTATTTTTTGTTGGCTTGCCTTCAGTGTCATACCAGCAGTGCAAGCAGTCTGACTGCTACAAAGGGCTATTCAGAAGATGTGTCAATAATGCAAATACACAGCACAGAGCCCCAGAAGAAACAGGCATGCGTAAGTTATCTTCATTGTCTTAGGAGGACTGAATATATGAAGAAAAAAACCACACTCCACAAAGCCCCCGTGAGAAAGAGGAAATTTAACCCTTTATCATTACAATTTAAACCTGTGATAAAATACAGCAGGAAAGTCATTTTTACAGTTACAGTTTTTACAGTTTATAGAATAAACAGCTGAAAAGCCTGTACAGGGTGATCTCAGCTTTTCACATGCTGACATGCACAACATCTGATGGAAAAATAACTGCACCTGCTTTTCCAAAACTGCTAAGCATGCCCTCTGCTAAGGGATAATAGACATATTAAAAAGTATAAATAGCAGCTTCAACCTTCGTATCTTAAGGAAAAATAAAATCTGTCCTGTGTTTGCACTTGAAGGCAGTCCCTCGTTTCAGCAGTGTCTTCAAGAGGCAAACAGTCACTAATAGCACGGCACAGGTCCTCACTATTGGCAGGTGGAACTGAAACACTCTTCTACCTGGTTGAAGCCATACCTGGCCTGAAGTTTCCTCACAGTCTCTTCATCCTGGCGTGCCTGTTTCTCGTCCTCCAATGCTTCCTGTAGCTGTTTATACATTTCTTCCAGTTCGCGTACTCTTTGCAAATACTGTTCCAGTTCAGATGATTTCTGAGCAACCTGCTCTTCCATTTTTTGTCTTACCTAGCAGCATAAATTTGGGACACATGAGCTACCATTCAACTCACATTCCCAATTTTTAAAGGAATTGCTAAGTTTCCCTCAGGTTATGTTTTCAGAGACAAACCTTTTCCTGCTCTCTGCAGAGCAGAACTGATAAAACTGAGGCCAGATCTGCAGACGTGGAACTAAGAGCATTTAAAAAAATAAATAATAATACAGGCTGCTTACATTGCCCTACTTCCTGCAGCACAGGATTTTTACAAGGGTTCAAACCTAATTTCAGTCAGTTTGATCTTGTTGCTTTGTTTAGAGATACACAACTGAAGGAAGACGAAGGTTGTAGAGTGGCCAGATGTGAAGGTCAGGCTGATTTAATGGCACTGTTTTCACTCCCTCCCTTGGCAGCAGTCTATCTCACACACTTACGTCTCTGGATGATAGCACAGGATGGACAAAGGGTTGGAAAACAGCTAAGGAGGTTGGCATGTTCTGCGCCACTGGTCTGCAGCCTGCTGCCCTCAGCTGACCCAAATCCCAGTGACCCAGAAAGGGACTGTATTCAGGAATTCACGCTCAGCCCATAAAGCAGCACTGTGTGCAGTAATGTTCTGAGATGTCCCATCACATCCACTTTACTTTTTCTACTTCTTTCCCCCAGCTAACAGAACAACCTGACAAAGCCCTTGGAGACTGAAAACAAGTTCTTTGAGGAATCCTCAGTGTAGCTGAATAGTAACAGTATTGTAAAGTAACAATATTTATTTTTTATATTTGTGTGTGTGTGCATAATTGTAAAAGAACACACAGCATAAAAAAGCAATAGTTCAAGGAACACATAAAATGCATTTTGATTATGCCTGATTCATTTTGCTTATTTATACAGCAAGTACTGGCCTCAGGTTCTTCCTCTCTGAAAACTGCAAGGAGAACTTCAGTCTGCATTTATCCTCCAAACTGTCAATTTTTTCCCCAATTTTTCAATAATATTTAAACTTTGAATGCTGTACAAATTGTAGCTGAGCTGTTCCAGTATTTGAATTCACTAGTAAAAATATTTTATTCCTACATCTCAAATAAATGCAACACAGGTTGCGTTCTCCAGCCTCCTGCAAGATCTGTGGAATCCTTTCAGGGACTGCCTGTGAGGGAAGCCCTTGCTGAATACATGGCTCCTCCCTATGTGCAATAGCAGCAAAACCCCTCATGCACTACTCACCATTTTTTCTCTCTCCAGCTCCAAACTGAAGCGATCTTGTAATTCGACTTGAGTCTGAAGTCTTTTCTTCTCCTCCTCAGCAGCACGAGCAGCTGCTGCTTCCAGTTGCTGAAAAAGAAGGGTGGGGGGTAGAGGGGAAGAAAAGAAGGAAAAAACCAATTTGTTAAAACTAAATAATTTTGAGGGAATGGAACTTAATTTAACAATTTTTTGTTTTAATAAAAATGGAAGAAGTCTTCAAAAGCATTAAGGCATCAGTTTGGGTTTTTTAATGTCTGAGATTATTCTCAACCTCTAAATACCATTTTCTATCTTGATTGTTTGCAAGACAGTTTTAAATTTACCAATGAAAAGGCAATTAGCTATCTCCCAGTTTCCTCTGAGTCCTGTTTTGCACAAGTGATAGAAATTACTGTATTTTCTTCTCTACCTCATATGGAATAGAAAACTATTATGAAAAACCACAGTTCAGGCAGGACTGCATAGGACTTCCAATGGGGAAAACATTCCAGCATGCACAGAGTTCATACAGAAACAGAAATGAGAAGCAGTGAATTGCCATGGGAAAGCAGAAGTGCCAGGAACTTTGACTAGAATAAGTGATTGTGCTACTGTGAATCATCGCTCTAACATCCCCTCCACTGCCAAGTAAGGTAAATAAAATCCTGGTTGATAATCATCACTTGAAATTAGGGGGAACATTAGCTAAGGCCTAGGAAACAGCTGCTGGTACCTTTCCACCTTCTTGCATCTTATTTTATTTTTGTTGCATCTTGATTTTGCAAACAAAGATGGTAGCCATAGTTTTTCCTTTCATCAGGATTTCAATACATTCAAGGTTAGAAATCTTCAAGCACCAGCCTAAACTTTACCAATACTGAAAACAAAATAATACTTTCACAGAATTTTCCTATGAATCTTATCTGATACTTTTTTTATAATATGCTGGGCTGGAGAAATTGTTTCCACAGATCTTTAGTAAGAGCAGGGCACAACATAAAAATGACATGAACCTGTTGGAGCAAGCCCAGGGGAGGCGACACTGGGACAGGTTGTCCAGAGAAGCTGTGGATGCCTCATCCCTGGAAGTGTTCAAGGTCAGGTTGGATGGGCCTTTGAGTGAAAGATGTCCCTGCCCATGACAGAGGGACTGGGGCTGGATGATCTTTAAGGACCCTTCCAAACAAAACCTTTCTGTGATTCTGTCATGCTCCTGAAGGTACCACATTTAAACCATCCTCCCCATCCAACCTAGATGAACTAATGAAATGCCCCAATGATTAAAACTGCCAAGCTAAAATTTTCACTCTTTTACATGCTTGTAATATCACTCTGGTCTGAATTAGATGGGAAGAAGTGAAGGAGAAGGCTCCAGTTTCTGGGTTTATGTTGCAGAACACAGCACAGAACTGCTCTCCTTTGCAAGGCTTAAATGATTGCCAGTGTTTTAGAAGCAGCATTCCTCCTCTGTCAGGACATTTAAAAGCATGTAATTGTAGTCAAATCCAAGATGCCTATTAAATGAAACCTCCTCTAGATTTCCTTCCCCACTTTGAAATCAAACAAACATTGCCAATACTGAGCTGAGAGGGTGAATGTGCAGCGTGACGGGCGAGGGCGGGTGCCAGGCCACTGCCAGAGAGCTCAACAAGAAAATGCTGTTTGTCCACTCTGTATCAGCAACTTCCTGCTTAATCCATGAACAGCTCTTCCTGGCAGGTGAGGTTACTGGGAACTGTGCACTTCAGGGAAAAGACACAAATGTTGGAAGGGCGAATCACAGTAACAAACCATTCCAGCAGGTGTTAGCACACAGACTCCAAAGCCCACACAAGTCCCCAAACTGAAACAGAAAGGGTGCACATGTCTTGTGCATGCTCTCATACAAAGAAAAACTTACCTTTCTGTCTGTTCAATGTGCACGTCAAAATTCCATTAAAATATGAAAAAAAAAATCTATTTTAGACAACAGCTTTTATTCTTTTGAAATACTCTACTGCAGGAGCTATCAGAACACAAACCAGTCCCAGAGTGCACTTTGGCACATGCTGCATAAATGGTGGCTCTGTGCCATCAGGAGCAAATTGACCTCTAAGGTTCCCAGAACAATCCAGGTTCCTGAAGCATTTACGAAGCCTTTTCCTTGAAGAACATTTTTTTAACTAATCAAACACTTTCAGTTCCTCCAACAATGTACCTCCCCACTAGTTCCACTTAGGCGAAGTGCAGCAGCTCATGTCAGAGCCTAAGGTACTTTCCTTGAGAAGTCATTTTAAACCCGCCCACTTCAAGAGATGCTTCTGGCCACAACTCTCTTTAGTTTACCCACTCTGATTTCTATAATACTCCCTGGAGTCTGTCAACATCCTACTGCTCCTTTGGGGTTGCTCTCATGTTGTCTTCCCCCCTAAATATTTTTCCATAAACAATGCAGGAGCCCAACCTTATGATTTCTGTTAACAGGCACATTACTTACCAGTAGCAGGTAACACGGGCTATCCTTTATTGTCTATTTTGCATTCTGAATCTTAAACACATGGTAGACTATAGGTGCCAAAATTAAATTAAAAAATAGTTTTCCACTGTCAGACTCCATTTAAGGCAAACAGAATAATACCTACATCAGTACTGTCAGTGTAAGATTAATTTTTTAAAAAAGACAAATTTCTCCTTGCCACAAATTGTGACAATGACAAGACTTTTCAAAATGTGGGAGTTTTTATTATTTTATTTGCTTTCTAGACTCAAAACCTTTAATGCCCTCACAATATTTATAGCTGCAAAGATCATTGAAGTTTTTCTAAGTGCTAAAATTATTGGGTTTTATTTACAAAAACTCAAGGAATGATGCAGATTTGTTCTAAGTGGTAATGCAAAAAAATCACATAAAATAAATTAGGAAGGTAGTGAACAAAAGACCCTTTAGAGTAAGCACACAGCAAGACCTGGACTGATGCAGCAACAGGTACTTAGCAGCCAAAATGTGACACAGCAAGAGGGGTGGGTTTGAATTTGAATATTGGGTTTTAAGTTGTTTCCAAGGCACACTCCACATTAAAAGCTCTCAGAGCAAGAAAAACCACATCTTTTCTTTTTAAAGACAGAAATTATAGAAATTACATATATGTGAAGAAAGCAGTTCCCATAAAAATACAAATAACGTGAGTTGGGAAAACTATGTAAGAAAACCTTTATGGAAAACCCCAAGTTTGACAGATGTGTCTGACAGAAAACAAAAAACCCCAAAGCAACTGAAAATATTGGTCTCTCCCATCCCCAGACACTACCCACAGAGCTGGCAGGTTTTTCCACACCAGCCTGACCATCCCCTGCTCGGTACAGGGGCCTGAAACAAGTGCAGCTCCTCTGGAGGAGTCTGCTCAATGTGCCTGAACAGGGCAGAGCTGCCCAGTTCCACTCCGAGAAGCCCAGTTCCACAGGGATTGAGTTTAAGGCTGGGAGCTCGGCAGCTCCCGATCCCACCTTCCGCACGGTCTCCAGCTCCTTCTGCTTGTTCTCGTTGGCCGCCTGCAGTTCCTTCATCTGCCGCTCCAGCTCCTCCTGCTCAGCCAGCAGCTTCTGGCGCAGCTCCTTCCGTCTCTGCCGCGCCTCTTTGTGGGGAGGAGGGCTCCCCGCCCGCAGCAGGCTCACAGTGCTCTGGATGGCTGCAAGGGAGAGGAGGAGAGCACCAGTGAAGGGGAATGATACACTTTCTGGGTAGACTTTGTGAAGTGAGTTGCTGTGCTGTGCTGTCTGTTGGGTTGGGGATTTTTTAATATATTTTTAAATCAGAAAGAACTGTTGTCAGTTGTCCTAACTTTCATCAGGCTGGCTGTCAACACAAACCAGGAGTGAAAGACCCTTAGCTCTCAGCGTTGGCTGCGTGCCACAAGGATAAGGTCTGGCAATTCCACTGAATTATGTCAATTCCAATATTGATTTCTAACAGGCCACGGACATATGAGTCACTTGTATGCCCAGCTGCAAGAAGAAAAACCCCAACACTTCAGGATTTCTTACCACCTAGACTCAGTGGCTCTAACCAAGGAGTAAGATGCTATCTGCCTTCCCTAGAGCCAACCTTAAACCCTGTGTTCGTACAGATTCTCCAAGGGAAAACTTTCTCCCAGTAAGACAGTAGGTCTCATTCACTCACATGCAGTGAGAAAATATTTAAGAGAGCAAAGCAGAGGAGTGGTTGATGATTTTGGTATTTTATTCACCTACCACAACCATGAAAAAATACCTTCTTTTGAATCATTCGTCATACACCTGAGTGCAATGCAATACATGATACAGGTAAGGACGGAAGTGCAAATGAAAGTCCACAGCTCCAAATATTTAATTGCTGCATGTACTTCAAGGGCATTGGCAACAACAGCTTTGGAAGTGCTTCTGCCTCACTCTGCAGATAGATGTGCCCATCACACAGCACATATATGGGAAGGTCTCACAGGAGGAATGACTTTACCATGGCAGTAGAAAAGCAAGGCCTAATTGCCAGCTTCATCCTCAGTTCACCAATCCATACTACTTCAAGCAAAACTGTAAAAGCAAAGCCAGCGTTTCACGGTGCCAAAATGAAAAAGTTTTCCTTTCCTCCCCAAAAGCAACAATTTACAACATTTCTTCTCTTCCCCATCCCTAGAAGTATAGCCAATACAGAAAAACAACAATAATAATCATTTCATTTTGGGTATGGCTGCCTAAACTGAGACACCTACATGACAAAACCCAGTTTCCCTTACATGGATCCTTAGTTCTTCCTGAGTCTTAGGCCCCTTAAAGATCTATATGCCCAAAACAGACATCAAAAAATCACAAGACCAAGAATTTCAAATTTGAGTAAAGCACAGCTCTAAGAATTTCACTAACTTGAACTTTCATGTAACTTGCATTTTTGAAACCTCACCTTGAATCCATTCCTGCTTCTTCTTTTTATCAGAGGCACTGATCTCAAAGGTTTTATCAAGACATTTTATGAGAAAAAGGCATTTCTTTCCATCTTTGTCAGGCAAGGCCTAGAACGGATAACAATAAAGATTTGCAAACACTGAAATCTAAGTTATACAGTCAAGCAGCATGTATGTGTCACAGAGCTACAAATACCTGCACTAAGAGCCTTTATTAAAAGGGTGTTTATGAACTGGTGTCATATAAAGTAAAAAAAGCTCTGTTAAAAGATGTCAGGAGTCAATCCCACACACAAAAAAGGATAAATTCTTATCTTTAGAGACATACATAGTTTTTGGAGAGGTTTTACCTCTACACAACAGTTGCCATCCAGTATGATGTCTCCCTTCTTGTCTTTTAAATCTTCACTTACATAGTAGGAAATAATATTGGGTTTTAGCACAAACCATCGTTCCATCCAATTTTTCCGTTTGTGACCTTTTTTCAGCATATAGCCCTGTTAAAAGCAACAGATCAGCTGAAATGCCTGGCCTCTGTTGAACCATCTGGCTTTTGGTTATGTAAAGGTGTAAAGACTCAACAGAGCACACAGAAAAGTTACCTCATGGCCCCAGATACTTTCAAAGTTAGCCACTATTTCAGCTATACCTGCCATTTCTGTAATCATATTCCCTAAATACTTACACGCTTTTTTCTGATTTTAACTACAAGAAAGTCAAATCACAGATGAAACTGAAACACCACCATCCATATAAGCTATAAACAAGCCATACAGAAAGTATACTCAAAGTATTCTAGATAAGGAGGACGAAGAAGTTGGAAAGGAAACCAAGGAACATTTTTCTGTAATGGTTTTCATCTATAACAGTTTTTGATACACGCAAATGTGCTTGTATTAAAAAAAATATATATAAAGAAATGTGCTGTGGCATATGTAAGCCAAAGATATGTTTCTATACAGGTCTGAGGGGAAGGAAAACCTTCAGAACAGTTGAAGAAGCGTTTTTGTTTTAAAAAGCAAACCAGACCAAAAAAAAAACCCAAACCACCCCCTACACATAGAGCTCAGCTTTTCTAGCCACTTAAATGCGTCCAGAGCCAAGGCCGTGCCTATTCCCAGGTGCCATCCCATTCCCTTGCTCCAAACCAGGAATGCACAGAGAAAGCAGCTTTGTTTGCCGCCTCCATACTCGGGTCTGAGCTCTGGGTGGTTGCAAGGCCACGTGAAGGACTCGCTCAGCTTTCAATCTTTCATGCTTCGCACAGTCTAAGTTGTCGCTGGGGGCATTTTTCCCTTCCTGACTTACCAAATTTGCTTTCAAAGCCAAGCCAGACTAATACCTTCCCCATCAAATTTCTGCAAAATTTTTACCTATTGTTTCAATATCAGCTGCTTCTCATCTTCCAAGAGCCTATTGAGAGCTCTTGAAAAGCAGGAGCTTTTTCACACCAACCATCACACGAAGGGCACATCTTTCAGAAAACTAAATATCACAAATTTAACTATTGCTGCTACCCTCCATAAGCCTTGTAGATCCAGGATGAGTTCAGCAAAAAGACATTGGTTAGGAGACTATATTAATTAATATTTTGAAGCAATTATATGATTACTGCAATAAACAGGATGATTCTGTGCATCAACAAGGTATCAGGATACTGAAATCACACAGAGAACTCTGCTCTCCACTGGGCCAGTAATTGTCCAAACTGCCCAGGAGGCACTGGGCCAAATCTTGACACAAACTATTTTTAAGTGTCAAGGAACCATTCAAAGGCACTCAGACATCCTTGAGAAAAAAGGCCAGGCACCAAGAGAGGAAACAAAGGAGACACAAAACAAAACTTAAAAAAGTGTGGGGGAAGACACACAATGCAGTATCAAAACTGAAAAGAAATCTGATTTCCTCCCAAGTTTCAAGTAGGACTGAACTGACACTGGTTAATTTATTTTCATGGTATCAAACACCAGAATGACTTCATTTTGCCCTCAACTGACTTTATGTGTGTGTGTGTGTCCAGCCCTCACCTCCAACAGGCAACCAGCAGTTAACAGAAATAGACTTCTGCATTGTTCTGTAGGTATTCTGAAAGAATTTCCTGTGCCAAGACTTTCTGACGGTTTCTTCAGAATAGCTAAGGAAAGCCTGCCAAGAAAGCCTTTGTTTCTCTCCTCACCAAGAAATCAAAGATGAAAAAAAATTCTCTTGTCAGGTAAAAGTCAATTTTAAAGAGCTCTCTAGGTAAATCCTGCTGTGACGCCTCAGGTCCCTGTGGTACTTCCAACTTCCATGAAAGAAATGCAGTTTTCAAAGGCATTCCTAAACTGCTAACCCAGCCACTGGAAATCTGAAGAAAGAAGTTTGCTAAGAATACAAAGGCCAGCATGACTTCTGGAGCCTGAGTGCAGGTAAGTAAGTTGTCAGTCATGTAGCCTGCTAAGCAGAAGAAGAGCCCTCTGCAGCTCTTCCACACCTTTTTGCCCTGTAGAAGTGGGACAACTTAGAAGCCAATCTTTCAGATGGAGAATACCCTGGTCCAAATCCCCTTGTTTGAATACAGAGGTGCTCACCAGGACATTTCCAACAACATAATGGAAACTACAGAAAAGCATTTCCAGAGGCTGAAGAGCTGTCATCACTTTAAGAACTGAGAACATGATGCAGCTATTCTGTGAACTAACAAGCAGCTGATACTAGTGTAAAAAAGGCCATATTTCAAGTTAGAACCCACTTCTTTAATTTTCTAAAAGCAAGCTCTCCCAAGAAACAATTCATTCATAACACTGCTACAATTACAACAATCTGAACAGCAGCACACTTTCTTTTATAAAAATAGGCTCATATTAAAGAACCCTTATAGAAAATTTACCTAATTTCCTCCTGCTCATTATTCAATAGGGTAAAGAAATTTGAGTACAAATTGAACTTTTTCTAATTAAAGCAATAAAACATTCTACTTTAAAACATTAGTTCTCCGTAGTTCTTACCTGCTTGAGTACATCTAGTATGAGCTCATTAAAGACTTCACTGATTGCCATGGACACTGTCTGCCTGTCCATTCCTTTACTGAACTGCCCACTCCCGATGAGATCAATCAGCTCCCATGCAGAAAGACCCTCTTGACTGGTATTGAGAGCAATCTTGTAATGGTCAAACTGCTCTTGCTGCCAGCCTGCTCCCATTGCTTCAGTGATTTTTTTCAGTAAATATTCAATCTGTGCAGAAACACAAACAGAAATCCATCATTTGCAGCAGGCAAGGAAATTAAGTGTTCCAGAGCTGTAAACTAAGCTCCTCCAGAGACTATCATTACAGTCAGATTCCTATGCTCACATGTAGGCCCCTAAACGTAGGTGGTTTAATTAACAAAGGTTTTAAGCTCCTGTCTCAGTTGAACTCTTGACTGCCAAGCCTGTCCCACAGCTACTCTCTTCACAGTAAAACAAAGAATTGAACCTGACAGCCTCATTTAATATTGCAGATTCCTACAGAACACATGGGACCTTTCCTGCAACGGCTTCCAAACTGTGATGACTGAAGCGTGAGAAAGCAAGAAGTTTCAGAAAGTATTCTTGTAAGCAAAAAGCAAACAATTACAAAAAAATAAGAAAAGAAGGCCATTTGAACAAGAAGTAAAATGAAGAACTACCAAGGTATGATCCACACCTGACCCTCTTCTCTAGCTCTCAAGCACTCCGTCCCTGGACACAATCCTGACAGTTGTATCAAGAGAAGTAAAAGAACAAATCTCTCATGTCTACTTCTATTGTTTCCCAAATAATCTCTCCTTGCCCTTTAATCTTTCATCACTCTGTAAGCATTACCATGCACAGGATAATGATACCTGTAACACTAGTCAAAACAAACCCAAGAAGGAAAAAGAGGCAAAGAAGGCTGGGGTTCTTTAGGCTGTTTTTTTATGTTGGCTTTAAAGTCATAACTGTTCCTTTGCAGTATTTTAAACTAAGCCCATTTTCAGCTTTGAGCACATGCAAAATGCTTTCAATGACTCTTTATACAAAATAATTGATGAGGGCCTTCCTGCTACAGCTCAGGGTCACCTTTCAGCTGGTCTAATAGGCTTTTGGGCACACAGGAGTCTCTATGCAAGAGATTTGGGAGAACAAAGAAATAAAGAAGTGTTTTTGTCCCACCACACATTTCACCAGAAGGACTCCCAGGCTCAAGGTTTTGGTGCAGCACACATGCTGATTTTGTGGCTGCTGCTTCTCTCTCCTGCAACTGGCATAGGCAAATCCCTTCCTTTCCCTCATGTCTATGGGCAGGAAACACAAGTGTGTAGAAGAACAGTAAATTCCCAAATTCACCCTACAGATGGATGTGCTTTTCCCACTTTTTCAGCTCAGTGACCCTCTTGGTCTCACAGACCCTGCTCCAGGAGCACGTGGGTAATGCTACAGCAAAATGGAGAAGCTGCAAAGCTGCTGCAGGGCCAGGAGGAAAGTTCCTACTCCGCTGAATGAACGGGAAGTGCACACACCTCCAAGATGTGGCTGTCATATCCTCCTTGAGGCTCTGTTAGGAGAAGACAGCCCAGCCAGGCACAGAATATGCCTCTAGAAGTTGTAGAGTGCATTGCTTTTCATTTCAGCTTCACAAAGTAAGACACTTCAGTATTTTTTAGCTCCTCATGCAGTTCTTACTAGCAAAGATATGGTCTAACAGAGGCCTCTCCTCTGTTATGGTGATCAAAAATGGCGATCAGAAATGGCGATCAAATTCACAGTCTTTAAATTAAGCTTTGCTGATTTTCACTCTCCAAAATCCTTAAGTTAAAAAAATAATTCAAGGCTTTCAAGCATCGTCGACCATAAATCCTCAGTATTCAGTTAAGGGCAGGAAGCAGCTTACCTCCTACTCCAAACAAGTTTTATAGGGAAAAAAAACAACCCAAAAAAAGCCTCCACAGCATGCAAGAACAGGAGCACTGCAAAGCTGTTTCAAAGCAAACCTTCTAAAACCTTGATTTTTACCCATGTTCAAAACATTCTGCCACTCTGCTCATTCCCTTTGAGCAGCATCAGTTCTGAACTACGATCCTGGGCTTTAGCTGGAAGGAAAGCTAAAATAACTCAGGCTCAATTAGGTAGATAATATAACTGCCAAAATGCTACACAGTAATAATAAAAAATATGAACTCTAATTTTAAAATGCATTGTTCCAGGATTTCACAACCTCTTACACTGCTTGAGACATGGTAGCTCTCAAATTCCTTTGGTTAATTATCTCAGAGTACTAAGACTCACTTGCAGACAATGGAACACACAAAAAGAGCATACCTGAATAAATTTTTTTCCAATTTTGCTCAAGACATATGAATAAAATGTGGATCAAACTAATGGTCTGGAAATGAAGCAATGCAAAACTCTTGGCTAGTACATGTTATCATATAAGACACTAAAAATAAGCCAACATACTGTTTCCTTTAATGTTACATTTTATCTTGTTTTGGTTCATAGAATAGATTTAACCATTTAAGTCTGTTAACCTCCATCTACAAGTCACTTACATGGCCACAAATGTCCTATAATCCCACAAAAGTACATAAAATATTCATTACTTTAAACTACATTAACTCCTTTTAACTGAAAAATGGCCTGTGCACCTTACAATTCAATTTCTAAAATTTTTAAAAAAAAAAAAAAGTTTCAAGGTTTATCTTGAATTCAGTTAAGTACATGGCTAACCAAAGTTCCCAGAAAAAGTTTATCTGATATATCTGCTCAACAGCAACAGTGACTGTTGCACAGTATGAATATGGAAGTATGAGGTAAATACAAAGAAATAAGTTGCACCAGTGTGAAAGCAAATAGAGACCACTCATTATAACGTGCTCAAATGAGGAACCTCTGAGAGCAAAGAGAGCAAATGACATTTCCCCTCCTCCACAAAGACATGTCAACCCAGCAAATTAACTGACAAATTAAGTCTCTTGTCTCAAATCTAAACTACTCTTGTGGTTAAAAAGCAATGCTGAAAAGCAAAAGTGAAGCGATGTTTGCTGCTGTTCTGACAGGACCTTGCTTTCAGGTCAAAAATACTCAAGATACAGGTGCAAAAATACCAGGGAGTTGTTAACACTACATACACCAGTATGGACCAAATGGCTCCACACTACCAAAACCAGCTTCCATCTCAAATCTTTTCAGACAGAATTTTGCCAAAAGAAACCACAAGTAATATAAAGAACAAGGCTCTAACATGAGTCTGTTTGGGAGCTTCTTCCAGAGGGCACTTTCTTTTCCCCATGTTTCAGTGTCTATTTGTTTTCCTTTTCCAGGTACTCCTCCTTCCATGGGGAATGAAGTATCACAGATTTTTCACACATTTTTCAGATATATGAGTGGGTCTCAGAATAAGAAAAACAATGCCAAGGTGGCCTTCATGCCCAGCAGAGCGCAGCAGACAGGGCTATTCTGGTTCACACTATTCAAATAAGGTTTGTGATATTAACAGAGCAGAAGTCAGAAGTCTACTCACACAGTACACAATTCTGTGGGAGTGTATGTTACTGGGCAACAGCCATGAAAGCAGTTATATCCCCTCTCACAGTCATCATCAACTCCCTTTCTTCATCCCATCAAAACATCACTTACATTTAAGTCAAATATTTGTTTCTTCCTTTCCACCAGCAAAACTGTGTTCATTATCCAGTGTAAGGCACTACCTTTTTTTTTTCAAAATTAAATCAGTGTTAAGTCAAGTATAGTAAAGGTCAACTCAAAAAACAACCTGCTGCATGAGCTGAAAACTGTATTTCATGCAGCAGTCAAAGAAGAAGGCAGTGAAATGGGAAGAACTGATGCAAGTCTCCAGTGACTAAAAATCTTCCTAACCACTGTCATCAACTTTTAGAGATCACGGGTCAATTAAAACCCCACACAAGCAGCTTTCATTCTCTTTATATCAGTTTTGATGTTATTTCTGAAGGGCCAAAGGTCAATTCCCAGTATTTCATTCACTGTCAGTTTCTGGTACTAGAATGCAGAACAAGGAAGCAAACACGGCCATAAAAAACACTTTTTCTGCAAGAAATGCCTCCAGAAGAATCACCACTTGAACATATTCAGATTTTCACCTCCTCAGGCTAAAAAGCATCACCTCATTTTCAAATGCACAAAAAGCCACACAAGGGTTGGTCCTCTCAGGAGGATTAGAAATGTTGTGTGTTAATACAGTTGAAGACTAGAGGACAAGTGAAAAATGACAGCACAAATCCTTCCTCGTGAAGCCAAAAGCAGCAAATATTGGTTTATTTGAAACAAACTGTGAACACTGGATTACAACACCAAGTATGCAGCTTGCAGTGTGTCTGAGTTTCAGCACAAGGGATGGCCCAGAAACACGACTAACCACACACCACAGCTCAGGCGATAAAGCATTCCCAAGGCTGCAGTCACATGCCCAGAAATAAGAAAGGGGAAGTGTTTGAAAACCTTTTCATAAAACAGAAATCGTCTGGTTAAACAATACCAAGGCACACAAATGAGTCTGTAACAACTAAGAGGTGAGTTGTAAGGAAAGCTCATGACAAAATAGGAATATTTCTCCTCTTATCGCTTCAGTTCTCTCTACCTTTTTCCTTTATTTTATCCTTTTCATGGGAAAGGTAATGCCTGCAAGAGCTAAAGGAAACACACGCTTGGATGTCTGCACCTCAGATGATTTAATGAAAAATCTGGCTGTGGGGAGGGGAAGGAGCTCTCACCCAGTCCCTGCTTTCTGCCCTGGCACACGAGCACCTTTGCAAAATGGACATTCATGGATCTCTGTTCCTTCCCAGCTCTTCCAAGTGCTCTCAGCTGCCCATCTTCAATAGCCAGCAGAAGGAACACTGGAGTGCAAGGCCATTACCAGTTGTTTCCAGTGCCCCTGCAGCCACCAGCTCCTGTCTCTGTGTCACCTGACTTCTCCCTATAACACAGAGGGATCCTCTCATGCTTCAAGTCACATTCCAAAACTGCACACCCCGACCCAAGCCCTTCCCCTAAGGATTTTACAAACCTTATCTCTCTCAAGTGCAGGGCTGACATCCTTGCTTCCAGGGCAGGTGAGGAGCACAGGCCAGATAGTGCCTCTGGCTTTCAGCCTGGCCTCTGCTTAACAAGCAACTTTGGCCCTTGTGTCACCTCTCTACTGCTCCAAATTCGCTCTTGGTAACTCCTTTCCCCACTTTGCTCTTTCTAAAGCTCTCCTCAGCCTGCATCTCTGAATCCTTTTCAAAGTAGCCTCTTTTCCCTTCTCTGGATGAGCTGCAGCCATTCCCCATTTGCTGCCCATTCAACACTTGGGCAGGGCATCAAGACTTTACACTTTGTAGCTGGGGGTCACAGCCCCACCACATTCAGCTGTCTAATAGCCCAGCATAACAGCACCAGCGCAAAGGTACATGACGTGGGCAAGAGGGAAGGACAGCAGCTTCAACATGTAGTCAGCACAGTGCAAATAAGGTGAAACTGCACTCAAGCAGCAGGCTTTTCCAGATATGAGATATGAAATCTATGAAATGACTGCAGAAACCACTTATCTCATTTTTAAAATTACAAAAAGGAAAAAAAAAAAAAAAGAGGAAATTCAGACTCCCAAGCAGGTCTTAAAGAGCAGCTCCTCCAAGGAAGAAGAAAAGGCATCCTTATAGCTACATGAAGTTGTGTTAATATATTCACTGGAGACCTAAGAACTCTTGTCATCCACAAGACAGGATGAAAAAATCTGCAAGGGATCACCCTTCCAACCTGAAAATACATGGCAAGTTTCTCAGTTACTCACAGGGTGGAAAACAAACAACAAACAAAAAAAACCCCCAAAAGCCAACGATGTGGAAGGGAGGGAGGAGGGGAGACAGCTGGATCCCAAACAAACAGCTGGATCTCTGAGCCAGAAACTGCAGCAGATTGTGTGTTGCAACATTTTCAGCCAAAGATAAGAGCAGCAGTCGGGCAGGAAGGAGAGCCTGCTCCCTGGGTGGGAAGCTGTAGTCACACATGAGGGGTTTACACTGCTCTCAGCAAAACATCAACATCACAAACAGCCGTGCTTCCACGCCCCTTCTCTCTTTTTCATTTTGTAAAAATTCCCTCACTTAATACATGACATGCAAGCTATTTTTTACAAAAGACAGATACAAAACATCTGAGAAAAGCAAAACTGACTGAAATTGAGACTTTGCATTTCTACTTGGGAATTCTGTGCAAAGAGTAGATGAGTAAATGCAAAATTTTCCAGAATTACAGAGAACCTGATGCAGGACCAATGCAAACCAGAAAGGAGTGTGTTCAACAGAGAGCATTCCTCCAGTGGCTGATTACATTACCTATGTGGTCTGAGTAAAGGTGGAGTGAATACAGGCATTGTATATGACAAGAACAGAGCAGCCTTTCTTTGTCAGTCAGACTCTGTAAGCTTTCTTTAAACAACTTGCACAATTTAAATCTTGCTGTAATCAAGGAGATGCAGACACAGATCCACAATCCAGAATTTTTAAAATAATCCAAGCAGAAGAGCAATACAGGTTAACCTGGACATTGAGGAAGAGAAGGAAAGCAAACAGCAGCACACACAAAATCTGAAATCTGGAAAACCTCAGCTCAGAGCTGACTCTGCAGCACATCTACCAACACACAGACATGCTGCCATTACCTGGCAGCAGCTACAGAAGGCAGAACCAATCTGAGGCTTGCTTGGTGGAGAAGGAGCAGGGAGCAACGCCCCAGAGCTGGCAGATCTGAACCTTTTAACCATGCCAGCAATTCAGGAGATGTGAAATGTCTGCCCGCAGGTAAACCAGGCTGCACAGTGGGGAACACGCTGACAAACCAGAGATGTGGATTTGAGTCCCAGTTTTGGAATTTATTCATGGCTCTGAACTACCAAAGCCAAATTTGGCTCCACTAAGAAAGGAGCTGTCTTAGCTTTTATAACCATGATCTTGTTTCCCAGAACTAACAGAAAAAAATGGGAAAGCAAGCAAGAGACTGTCTCATTTCTCATGGGAATATAGCATGCCAGGTAGGGCCCTGGCAGGGGGCCAGTCTGGCAAAACCAGAAAGGTACAGAGTGAAAGTCTCCTGCTAAGAAGTCAGTGAGAAAGCAAAACTGAATGGTTTATTTTGATAGGACAGTTATCTGTACTTGAGGGTTTGGCACAACACCTTGGAGTCCAACAGTTATGTTGTTAGCGGCATGTTAATCAGACTGTTTTGATCCCTGGCTGTTCAACAATTAGCAAATATTTATTATTCAGTCTTCCAGTGCTGAACTGCAAATCACTGGGATTTGCACACACAGTTTTGCAAGCGATTATTTATGCCAACAGGTCTGATCTTTCTGCTTCTTTCCCCACCCATCCCAAAGGGCAGAACAGTGGAGATACTGAAATCTTGCTTTAGGGTTAAAATACCTATTTGAGTGCTGCCGATACTTGTTCATGAACTGAAAGTATAAAGAGATCACTCTGGTATTATTCCTTCAGCCATTTCAAGCAAGAGTGTTCAGGGGCTGGCTGGTTTGGATCAGAAATAAACGCCATCAGAAAAGTTTGTATTGTCCTTTTCATCAGGAGTGTGACATGAGACTGAAGACTCATCTTGCAAGTCACAGTAACACAAAGCAGAAAGGGGAACTTTTTTTTCCAGAATCACTCTGATGTATTGATCTTGCAAAATTTTAACCACCTATAAGCAAGTGCAGTTATTAAAGATCACATCCATGCATGTCCTGTTTATCCTGTTTAGTCCAGGTTGTTTAAATGACAGACACACAGAGCTATCAATACCTCATGTATCCTGTGGAAATCCCCATGTATGTACCCTGGAAGACACAGAAATGCACCTGAAGCATTATAATACTGAAAGAGGAGAATAAAAGTTTTATATTAAATAATATTTTCTCTTAAATCTCTAAAGAGTACCACACTAACATAGTTCAACTGGGACATTAGGCAAATTGGTGTTAAAGAACTTAAGTTTTTGTTCCTTACCTCCTCAGGTACAATGATTAAAGGGTATTTGTCCTCTGACAAGAAGTTAAAAATAACCCACACTTTAAATGCGTCTTCATCGCTAATCAGCAACGGAGTTTTAGAGAGGTTCTTTTTAGCACAGAGAGTCCAGCACATCCTGTTGAATTCAACTTTGTCAAAGTTCCCTTGAACCTAAAGAGAAGAAATTGAACAACAACAAAGAAACTGATATGCACGAATGGCACAGAATAGCAGACAAACAAAGCTTATCAGGTTACATCATACAAAATACAGCAAGAAAATTGTAGTTTGCATGAAACATCAAGACCCAAAGAGAGCACTGCAGCAACCCAGTCTGACTTCCTGCATGGGGTAAAATAAGGAATTTCTCCCAGCAACACTGACATCCAACCTCCACTTTCTGGTTGAGTGGTGTCTTCCTGACACCATGGAAAGGAGGCTACACTGCACTCTGTGTTTCCTCTAGGACATCAGTGGTAGCTTCCAAACCATCTCCAGAACTGCCTTATTTCCAGCTGCCCTCCTATTGCACTGACTTAGAGATTTTGTACAGCAAATTTGGAAATCAGCATAGCCAAATCCACATGTGGATATGCTAAAAGCAATATTGGAGCAACAGTTGGGAAGGACCTTTAATATGTTTTTTACTTCACATTACTCAAACTAACTCTTGTAGAGCATTCACAAACACAGAATAATGTTTTTTCAAATGCTAAACCACTTAAAACCTTCTCTTTTTCTCAGACTTGCAAATCTTCACCTCATTGATACAAAAATTCCTCTTGTTTTTATTATCCTTTATCACACCTAGCAACTGCACCTATAGATCTGTGAATTCTTTATATAGGCAAGAACCCTAATTTACTCTGTTTTATTTATAAACCCTCATTTAAGTTATACATTAAACCTATTTATTATCTCCCCACTACTTAGCAATGCTATGTCTTTACCAGTGTGTAACTGATAAAGGCATGTTTGGCACTGTAATGGAAGCCCTTTAGAGATTTTGGAAAACATGTCTAAGAAACAGGTTATTGTACCTCTTGTGGTAGTGAAACCAGTAATGGTCAGTGATTTTTTTATGATAAGCCAAACCACAGATCTTAGATGCTTCAAGAACACCAATACAAACTGTATGATTTCCTATCCAGTCTGGTAAATGGTCAAATTTAGTGACTACACTGGCTCAGTCAATGACAGACATGGGAAGTTGATGAATTGATGTGGGTGGAGGGGAAAAAAAAGAAAAAAATATTAAAAAAGAAAGACAGAAGTAAATAAGAAACTAACCTGATGACAAGAATAGTCTCCAGGCACACAAGTGAGACTATGAAGGAAAACCATAGACTTGGCATGCTTGCAGAAGCACCAACGTGAGTGGAGATGAAACAGGCTACAAGCTACAGCTGTCCTTTGAATAAGGTGACAGCCTATCTTGTCTGTAGGAGCCAGAGCTGCTACAGCCACAAGTTGAGCATCTGTCTTGTTTGCACAAGAAACACGGATCTTAAATGAAACACAGAGTAAAGGAACAAACACCCTCTGGATGGAGGGGTAGAAGTCAGGACTCCTTCTTCATTCTATTCACCAGCACTTCACTCCTTGGCTGCTCTTGCCTGTGCTTTTTCTGTCTGTACTCCCCACCCTGCCCAATGAACCATGACTTCTTTCCTAAAAGCACTTTTCCCACCCTGCTGGTGAGCAGCTCCACCTTGGAAATGCCCTGCTAAACACAGCAAAGCCGGACTGCAGCGCCTCAGACACTCCTGTCAAAGCCCAGGCCAGGACTGTGCAGCAGTCAAGCAGGAGGTTTCAGAACCATTTTGGCACAGGGGAATAGGTCCCACAGTGTCAGTGGTCCCACTTCAGACATGTAAGCCCTTTTCTGAGAATCCAGACTTGATTCTAAAATGGACTTTGTGGGGCCCACGTGTCATTCAGAACAGAGACACTGTTCAAGAATTATTCAGGACAATAATTACATCAGCACACAAGCCCTGGCTCTCCAAAATAACAGTTCCAAAAATATAACAAGCATTGTTAGTATAACTTGCATTCATGAAGTTGCCTGGAAGATAACCTGAGGTTTGAACAATGTCCTTCTTTGTCTGCCCCCATCATGACTCTTCCTTGCTCTAAATAAGGCCTGCTGTAAAATACCACCATAGCCATCACTGAAAAGGAAACATCTCCAATTGGTATTTGAAGATATACATTGTAAATAACAGAACATGCTAAAACATGGTTAAGAAACCAAGTAAAACAAATTATGAAGACATTATACTGGCAAATCACAGCTCCCTCCTGAAAGAGACATTTACAGAACAAGATTGATTTTGTTTCAGATGCAAGAAAATCCTAGACACATCTGTCTGCTGAGTAATGAGATGCATAACACTGGAAATCATCAATTAGCAATACTAATTATTCAAACTATTTACTGAAATTACCTATGTGGATAAAGGCAATTAGTTGCAACCAATTTACCTCATTTAACTATCCAGTCTTTCTCAATAATTGTCCCTTTCTTGATGATTTCTTGGTTGTATATAAAGAGGCTTTATTGCAGGAGTAAGCCAGACCAAAAAACACAAAAAGTTACAACTGCATTTAAGAGTATAACAGAAGTTATTTCTAAAGGTTACAAAGTCCTCTCAATAAAATTCTAAGTCACAGCTTTATGTCTATTTTAAAAGAAATTTAAGAAATCATTCTTTAAATATTTTATGAATGTCTTAAAGCAAAATATCTTCAGATCAAAAAACCTCTCTTGAGCCAGTGGCTCTTTCTCGAATCAATTAATTCACCGTAAAATGTATGACTGGAAATTGGGAGAACTTCCTGTGTATCTGGGATATAAAGCATCACTCCTGTAGTAGCTTTGCTTACTAGAATATACTAACAGCAATTTTTTTACAATCACCCCATCCAAAAGAACAGATTACGCCTTGGAAAAATAAAGAAAGAAGGAGTTTCTTGTTTGCTTTTTTTTGCTTGGTTGTTTTAAACAAAGGAGACATGCTATGAATCAGTGACTTCATCCCTCTGCATGTTGCCTTTTGGCACTGATATAAAGTCATCTCTAAACGAAGAGAAGTCACAGTCAAGATTTTTCCCGTTCAAAAAGATAGCCTTCTGTCAAAACAACTTCACTAATTTTCTTGTTTACGAGCATTTAGTCAGGATCAAGTAACATGAAGTTACAGGCAATTTAATCCTGTTCCTTAACATTTTCATCTTTTAAGATTAATTGATGATATGGATATATCAGGCAATCACTGGAGGCCAGATCAGTATATGAATAAAACAACACAAGACACTATACACAGTCATGCTCTTCCCTTTCACACCTGCTTACTTATATAGCCAGGTTTGTAATTTTCAGATGAAAGTGTTGCTTAAATGCAATTTTGTTCTTAAATTCCATAACTATTCTCCCTATAAACACCCTTTAACAATAAAGCATTTTTATATTTGAAAAAGCCATACATATCTCTTTTAGGTTTTCTTTACTTAATGGCTTGCTACTGCCTACAAAGAGTATTAACCCACTGTACGTCAGCCTCTCCCACTTTAATCCTTCGGTTAAAATAAATTGAGGCGTTTTCTTTTTTCCCAAAATTTGGGAAAAAAGACTGCTTGGTCTCCACTGAATCTTACAGGATCTCAGACAGCCAAGATGAACCAGAAATGAGATTACAACTTCTTAGGGACAAAGCAAGATTCTTCACCAGCAAACCACCAAGACACTAATGAGGTACCTTTATGTGTATTAAAGGCCAACAACTGCCACACATCAAACAGGACATTCTTGGGGTGTCTCTCACACTCTTTGGGTATGAGAGAAACACAGACTAGAGAGGCAGAGAAGCTGGTAAGTCTTTGCTAGATATAAGCTGCCAGACTGCATTATATACATACATACATATATATATATATACACACACACACATATATATATATACACACACACACATATATATATATATATACATATATATACACACATATATATATATCTAACATTTTCCACCACTACAAATGAAGGAGCAAAAATCAGTAAATGGGGCTGAGGAGTTTGCATCATCTGTGTTTGCTGCACTGGACTTCTCGGCAGTATGTCAGTTCAGGGCCTTTTCACATAACAAAAGAGAGCAAACAGCCCTGTGTCTGCAGCCACAACATCAAAGTTTGAGGGTTTCTGGGGTTGGCCCTCAAGTCTACAAGAAACCAGTGGTGTTGAAGCTGATGTTTCACCATCACGTGAGCTGCTTTTTCTGTCTGGCCCAATATGTGAACAGAAGTCAGAAAAAAAGCAGGAAGATTTTTGTTTGCGGATTCTTAACTTTCTAACCCAGTGACTAGCTATTTCAGAACACCATGGAGAGGA
>VZTJ01006691.1:68484-85825 GCA_013397795.1 Orthonyx spaldingii
GGAGGGGAGCGGAGCGGAGGGGAGGGGAGCGGAGCGGAGGGGAGGGGAGCGGAGCGGAGGGGAGGGGAGCGGAGGGGAGCGGAGCGGAGGGGAGAGGAGAGAGGAGAGGAGAGGCTGCTGGCTTTCCATAGTTTCTCCCTAAACAAGGCACAATGGAAGACTGAAGAGTGGTCAGACATGAACGGAAAGAACTTGCAAGACAAAACTTTATGACACTACCTAATGTCACCCACTGTAACTCTCCGAAGGGATCTACTTATTAAAATACTTTGTGACAAACAGTGAACATATTTTTGCCCTTTCTGTTTGCAAAGGAGTCTGTGACAATATTCTGTTACAGCTGTGGTGTGAAGTGGGACAACCTATAGCTCCCATACACGTTCAAATTCAGGCTGAGGTGCTTTATTGCAATGAACACAGTTCTGCATGAACACAGCTTAGGCAAGGGCCAGATGTAACAGGAAATAGAAACCAAGGAGAGAAGAGGTAGAGAACAGTGCACCCTTCCATTTTTAGGCATAGGCTCTCCAGAGCAGCCACCCCATGACAACCCCACAGACACACTCCCAACCAGTGTCTTCACACCAGCAGCAGCCTCCTGCATGCACCAGTTACTGCAAAGACACTCTAACAACAAAAGCTGATACAAGAAAGCACAGAACATGAGAATTCAAAACTTACCTTTTCCAAGATGAATTTGTTTAGATAAGGCATGTAACCCTGATTGGAAACTGGTCCTTCATCATCATCCCTAAAGTGCTCTTCCAAGGCCACTGGATCATGGGGAACGTTTAACACTGTGCACAAGTTGTGAGAAAGGACCTAAGGACAGAGGAGAAACCAGTGACACTGCTGTCAGCCTTAACCATGGTGTGCTCCCTCCAGAGCAGACCTCTGACTCCAAAACCATGTGCAAAGTGACACTTTGATGTCACCACAAGTTCTGCCGCATAAAGTTTTGTCAGAAAGCAAAGCATAACTAAAAACCCCTGATTCAATGGTTTCAGAGAGTTGCATGTTACAAGAGTAATGTGAGCATAGAGAGGTCCAGCCCTAGAGAGCTGCAAAAGCAGCTACACAAGCTCCCCTTTGTACATAGATACCCATGCAGCTGAAAACCAGAGAGGCATGCAGGAACACCAGAGTAATATTTGCAGAGTGAAGTCAGCTATCAAAACAACCACAAACACCTAGCCTTTGAAATTATAAATGTTTATATCCAGTGAAACTGAGTAACAAGAAAACTCAATATGCAGCTTTAGTTTACAAAGAAATTACTATTCAGAATAAAGCATTAACTATGGATTTCTCTCATCTGCTTGCTTTTGGGCTGTTTCTCAACATTGACTTCATGTTTCAGTCGGCAAAGGAAAGTAATGTTACAGAAAGGGGAAGGGTTTAGGTGTGCTTCTCAAATTTTTATTTTAAAAAGCTATTTGCATGCAGTATGTTAAGAACTTGACACCCACCAGTACTCACGTCTGTTCTTGAGAAATTACCTTCAAGAAGAGACTACACTTGACTAATTTTAAGGAAGTGCTGAATTACTGAAAACTAAGTGGCAGCCAGCACATCTCAACTTCAGCTTGAGCTTTGCATGCACAGACAACACCTCGGTGCCAACAGGAAGGCAGAGCCTGGGCAGCAGCCACTCCTGTGCCACCAGCACTTCCCAAAAAAAGGAAAAGCACCATCCCTCCCTGTTGCTGTTCACCCTGTCTGGAGCTGGGTCAGTTCTGTAACAGGAGCTCTCTCCCTTGGCGTGATGCAGAGCTGAGCCTCCAAAGACCAAGTACCACCTACATGAGCTGGGTTAAGGATTTAACATCACATGCCCTGCCATGGTGTGTGTGTAAAAAAATGCAACAAAGGCAAAAAATATAGCTAAAACAAAATTACACAGAGGTAAAACAGATCATGCCTTTTGAAAAGGTATGCTGCCAGTGCTATTATTTTTTTTTTTAATCAACGACTACATGGAACAGAGTGCAACTGAATTTTGTGGGGTTTTATAGAATTTTAAAAACAGAGCCAAATGATGCAAAGAGAAAACAAATTTTAAAAATGTGCAGAGAACTTATAAGCATGTCTATTTAGGTGAGTAGACATAAAGTGGTCAAAGATGGAGTAGTTGTAAAAGAAGAAGTGAAAGTCTGAAGTTGTCAAAGCCTAGGAAATCAAACCAATGCTACACACTTAAAATGTCTGGGCTTTCCCCCACCCACCTGCCCCCAAGAAAAAAGAAAAAGTATATTTACTATTCTGATGCATGATAAGGAGACAGCAGAATCTAAGTGTTAGCTAGCACAAAATACTACAAAGATAACCCAAGATGTATATTCAGCTCAGAGAAGAATTCCTCTCTACATACCTCCAAACTTGCTTTTAGAAAAGGAGATATTTCCATAAGAAATACTTATTTTCACTGATGTATGCTAACACTGAGGCATTAGAGCTAATGAGGTGTAGAAGCTTCAAAACAGTTAAACAACAGCATCAGCCATAGCACAACAAAAGCTGCACTACCCAAAGCAGAAAAAAGGGCATTTAGAAGTTATCACACTTCACACTACTCTCCATCAACAGTACATTTCACTTCAATCTATCCTTGTCTCTAACCACCACATCAGATCAAGGATTTGAGTCCATGTGACTTACATATGGGGCTGGGGGAACTACTATCATGTGTGTTTCCCCTTCTATTTAAGGCATCTGTTTTTATTTATAGAAGCCTGAGGGATTCTTGAGCTTCTGAGAGAGATGATCGCTATTTTCCAACCACACTGTAGTTGCTAATACTATAACAAAAAAACTCAGCTAATAAAAATATTCTAAAAGCATGACTGATTTCAGCTTACCACCAAAGTAAATTAAAAGTCTCAATAAAATACTTTCTTATCATGTCCTTTCTATATATCCGTCTTCTCCTTTTTTTGGCCTTCTTGCTCGACTGGACTGTCAGAAACCTAGGTGGTTTCCACATCAAGCAACCAATTTACCAGGAAAGAATTCCACTTTCAATTATTTTCTAAGATCTGCCTTATCTGTGATCTCTCCAGTGCCCAGTGCTTTCTTTTCATAACTCAGGAAATTCCTCGGCGCCTGCCAAAGCCTGCCATTCTCTAAGGCGGCCAAGCGCCAGCTGAATTCTTCACTTGCAGAGTAAGCCTGAAAAATTCTGCCCTGAGGTCTCGTTTGGTTTGGTTTTGTTCTCTCAAATCACATTATCTGGACCAGAAGATACTCTGTGTTAATTAACAAATAATAATAATAAAAAAAAAACAACAAAAACCTAGCTGAGCACTAGGTTAATTGGGGTACAAAAAAATCACCTTGCCTTGCAGAAGCTGTATCAACCATGAGGAAGTTTTGCACCAGTCAGGATTATTCCCCCAGTGCCCACAGGGTTGCTAGGCAGCTTTTTCTTTCCGCATTTATTATGCTCTGGATGCCACGTTTAACAATTTACCTTCATGCCAGAGCTAACTTCTGCCCCAGCCCATAGACTCATCTCTGCTGCAGCACATGGGTACCGTGGGGGTCCCCAAACTGGATCTGAGACAGCATAAGCAGCCTGCATGGGGTTCATGACACCAGTGCACTCTGTCTGCAATTCCTTAATTTTCAAGAAACAGTTTTGTAAGGAAGATGCCTAGTGGCATCCCATCTTTCCCTGGGAACACTGAAGGTGTTCTGCTCCAAACACAAATAGAAGCAAGCTGAACGCCAAAGGTCATCACAGACTTTGGATTTACTGTATTTATGCCATGCTTCATGCTGCTTTACCTTCAGGTCTACTCTGCCATAGTTACTCCCCTCTGAGTTTCCATTTTCCAAAACTTTCAGCACATATTGAATTGTTACCATCTGAGTAGTTCCATTTAACCATGTCCATAAAAGTGATCTGCATTTCTACAGGGAGAGGGAAGATCTGCTAGACTACTTATTGCTCAGTGACAAAAATTTGGCCCACATGACAGCGGGAGCATTACCAGGGCAGACTAATCCTGCAGGAGTTATTGTCAGCTTCTTTGGTATTTTCTCTTTTTCTTTTCAATTTTTCAGGGGGGTCTTCCCCCTCCCCATCTCTTTTTCAGATTTTAAAATGTTAGCATCCCAGATCCTGACAGCTCCATTCAGTGGCTTTGTGTGAATTCATTCCAAGACATTCTTGGCTCATCTGTCCCTAACATCCATGTCAGCAGCCAGCCAGCCAAAATAAGGCTACTCTCCCTTTTTATTTTATAATCAGTGTTAAAGTAGCATCATATATGCTCCTTGTCACAGGTCTTCTCATCCAGGGTACACCGTAAGCACACCATATCCTGCATCACCTCATCCCCAAGGTACAGCTTCCTTATCCACTCAGGCAGTAGACACCCCATTTGGAGCCTCATTATTTAACATTGGGGTTACTGCAGCAGCCTCTTCCCAGCTGGATGAGTATATTCCAGTCCAGACTCCACCAGCTCAGGTTCCTGACTCTGGTGCCCTTTGCTCACCTCTCCTCCTGTTCCTTTATTTGCTCCCTTCGCTCCATGGCACTCGCAGACCCCTCATCACCATTTTCAACAACCTCACCATTCCTTTTGCCTTCGTTATCTGCACAATCGCCCTTGGTCCCCAGTCACATACTGGTGTCAGCCTGTATCTGTCCCGTTGCCAAGGGAATTGATTTCTGTCCTGGGGCTCCCAGCCCTTAGGAAGAGCTCCTTGTACACATATTCCATGTACTGCACCTTCTGCATATTCCCTGAAACCAGTTAAAAACAGAATCACAGAATCAATTAGGTTGAAAAAGACCTCTGAGATCATCAAGTCCATCCTATGACTGTACACCACTATGTCAACCAGACCATGGCACGGAGTGCCATGTCCAGTCTTTCTTTAAACACCTCCAGGGACTCCATCACCTACCTCCCTGGGCAGCCCATTCCAATATCTAACCAGCCCCTCCGTGAAAAAATTCTTCCTAATGTCCAACCTAAACCTCCTCTGGTGCAGCTTAAGCTCTCATCCTGTTGCTAGTTGCCTGGGAGAAGAGGCTGACCCCACTCCAGCAGTTGTAGGGAGTGATGTCACCCCTGAGCCTCCTCTTCTCTAGGCTATGCACCCCCAGCTCCCTCAGCCCTCCTCACAGGACTTGGGTTCCAGACCCTTCACCACCTTTGTTGCCCTTCTCTGGACTCGCTCCAGCACCTCAATGTACTTCCTAAACTGTGGGGCCCAGACCTGGACACAGCACTTGAGGTGTGGCCTCACCAGTGTCCAGTACAGGGGACAATCCCTGCCCTGGTCCTGCTGGCCACACTATTGCTGATTCAGGCCAGGATGCCCTTGGCTGCCTTGGCCACCTGGGTACAGGCTGGCTCACGGTTAAACAGGCTGCTGATCCACTGGGAGCTGCTCCTCTTAAGCACAGCGTCATGGCCCTGTCATTTCCTCAAGCTCCCTGTTTTAGCCTACAAGCTGCCTGGGCTTTCCTGGCAGACCAGCACCCCTCCCTCACACCTCCCCGACAGGATTCCTCACGGCTGCCCTAACACACACACTTTGAGCCCCGGTGATAGTACCAGAGCAGGACCCTCTCCCGTGAGTCACGGTGACTAATTTCCTACCGCCCTCCCCCACTGCACAAAGTCGATTGTCCAGCCGGGGTCCTGCCCACCCGGCCTGGCTCCCAAACCTGCCCCTGCCTCGCTACATTGTTCGAGGTCTTCCTCTCCGCTCAGACCATCCCTCTCACCCCTGATTACACCATTATTCCTCTTCCCACAGGCCACCGACTTCACATTTACTGGAAAGGCAAAGCAAAGCTAAGAGGTATAATAACTCTTTAACACCTCAGATGTGAGAACTGACCAGTATATATTTTCTAAGCCTGACAAGCAGTTTTAATAACTTATAACCAGAATTATAATACAGGCCTGAATGAGACAGGATTTTCACAAGTGGCTCACCACCCACATTCTGCAGATATCATCCAGGAATCCAAGACCCCAAAACTTAGAAAATCCACCCCAATGTAGCATGTAAAATGAAACAAGAATACCAAGATAAACCCACTGCCTAAACTGAGACAAGTCACAAAGCAACGTATGGAAGAGCTTCCAGAGAGGATGTAAAAGCTAATTGGTGTTTATTCTTTCCAAGATCCAGTCACACACACACACACACACACACACATTACAATCACTTTTGCTGGCTATCAAGTGGAACTATATTTAAAACCACAGTGCTTGAAGATCCAGATGAAAAGCGGATTTAATGCTAGTATCTTGGAGAAACTTTTAAAACAAGTTAATTTTAAAACTGCAGATTGCAAGAAAGATAAAACTGGATTTAAATGTAGGAAAGGAAGTATTTGCATGTGGCTTGTGCTGGAATCACAGCAGCAGCTGTAATTTCATACACAGAACTTACACCTGAGCCTTGCTGTACCAGTGTTTGAATGTGCCAAAAACCACACTGGCAAAACAATGATTGTGTCCAGGTTTAAAGCTGTAATTTAAGAACAGAATACACAAAAGTATCTGCTGATGTAGAAAAAAAGACTAAGAGCTGCAACCAGCACAACAGTAGAACTTCTGAAGATTACTAGTTGAAAAAAAGTAGAAAAACCAAAACCAAACAAAAATTAGTGCATACTGGAAGAAGCTAATATTAAAAATTACACAGAGGACTGATTTGACTGTCTCCTCTCTCAGCAGCTCAGAACATATACAAAAGATACAAACGGATAAAAGGCACCTCATGACATGTTTACTATTCCAATCAAGTCCCATTTTTGCCCTCAAGCATTTGTTGTTTCTCCAGACTACAAAACAGACCCAACTGACTCACCTCCATCCATCTGCTCTAGATCTACTGCAAACAAATGTGTGATGCAAACCCTTCACAGCAGGGCCTCAGCTACAGAACACACACACATTTATTTTTCTCCTAGTATTTAATTATTTCTTTTTATGGAAGGCTAAAAGATCACTTCTAGGCAGAGTAACTGGAAATCACCGCTTTGAATAACCAAACGTGTTATCCTTAGGAACCTCCGTGCAACATGATGACACCACCTTATACTGAATTACAAAAACCAAAGACACATTGCCAGTAAGTTTTCTTATTGAAGAGGGAAGAGTTCAGCAGGTTACAACACTGCCATTCTCACAAAACAAATAGGTTTTTATAATTTTTTGAAAAACAGCAGTTCCACTAAATTATTAAGCATATTTTTTAATGTCACGGATCTCTACTACCCTGTTGATCTCCAAGAACCATCTCTCCTAATCTCTCGCTAAATCTTCCTCATGATGATGAGAAGCACTTCATTGTGAAACACCTTCTTTAGGACAACATAGCCCTATCTCTCTGTCAGATAAGAACTTCTCTTTTGCTGTCCTGCCTTCCCTTTCCAACATGTCCATGTGGGCCTACTGCCATCATACACACCTTTTCTCCCAGCAGGACCATCAGTTTGACACCACATTCATCATTTGCCACAAAAAGTCTATGTAAGAACACTCTATCCCTTCCTGTGTCTCCTGAAAACTAATTCTTGGTGGCCACAGGAGAAGGTGGCAGCCTCATTTCAGGCTTGTTTCTGCACTCCCAGATCCTCCACCTGACACTTCCTACAGGAGCCTTTATGTCACAGACACACAAAGCCCTACTTGTTTTTCCTCTTTAAGCGATGACACCAGGACAGCAGCTGTACCAGCCCACTCTTGCAGCTTCTTTAGCCATTTCATTCAGCCCAGTGCCTGTGGATCTTGAGAGGTTTTCCACTGGCCTGCAGGACAACACATGCTGCAGACACCCTCAGGTGAGTGCACGGAGCACACAAGGTGTGGGAAGGTAGCATGACAGGAAAACGGGATTCCTATAAAAAGCAGGACAATTAAAAAAAAAAAAAGCTTCTCTGCAACCTGCTTCAGTTTGTCCTGCAATGCTGGAACACAAATATTCACTTTCATTGACATCCCCTGTGAAAAACTCAGGACCCGCACACATTTTCAGCTTGAGCTCACAGCCAGGTCTGGCCTCCTGCCCAACTCCTGCCCCGCAGTCCCTTTCGGCCGAGTTCGGCTCCATCTCACAGCCCAATCACCCCAAGAGAAAAAAGGAGAAGAGGAACAGGCTGCTTGCAGCATGTTGCCTCCTCTGGACCCTCTTTACATAATACTAAAAATAAAGTCCGTGAGCAACCAGCCACGCTTGGAAATACCACCCACAGCACAGCCACTCTTGCTGGTGGAGTTATCCCACAAAAAAAGGCGCAAACCTCAGCTAATTGCTGCAGCCCACGCAGCCATAGCACTGAGCACAAGGACCCACAGTCTTGAATGTCAACAGGTGTTGCGTTCTTATTCAAAATATTTATTTATCCAGATTCCTGCTATTATTCCCAGGCCAAGACGGTCCCATAAAGCAGGGCCAAGATGGGACTGAATTCAGCGAGCTGCCTGAGATCTCTTTTAAGAGCACAAACACTACTTCAGCGTATAAGCTAAGGAAAGAATGGCACAGTTGGAGCCTCTTGACTAATTCTCCTGTTTATATCCAAATAAGAGGGCACTGTGGAACCTCTCCCTCCCCTTGGCAAGCTGTGAACTTCACTTGGACACAGCCAACTCCTATAGATGGGACCTTGTGGCTACCCCACAAAAGATTTTGGCCAGAAAGGGTAGCAAGGACGTGTGGCTGAAATCGGACCAGAAGCAAAACAAGGGTTTGTGCACTGACATCTCGGGGAGGACGGAGCGCTTGCCTGGGTAGAACGAAAATCAGCCTGCCGGAGCTTCAGGACGCGTCCGCGCCAGCCTCCCGCGGGACGGAGGCGTCCGGGCCCCGCGGAGACAGCGATGCCGCGGGACGAACCGCAGTCTCGGTAGGGAAAACGCGATTTACAGCGCCCAGAAGAGGCCCGAGAGCGAGTGCCCGTGTCCTCCCCGAGGCCGCCGCCCCAGGCAGGCCCCAGCCCGCGCCCCGTGCCGGCGTTGGAGGCGCTCGGCGGGGACCGCCCGGGCCGCGTCCCGGCTCCTCGCACCCCCGGGCTCGCCGCCCCCCGCTTGCCTTCAGCTGGGACTTGGAGACCTTCCCGCTGCGGTCGAGGTCGAGGGCGGTGAAGGCGTGCCAGATGGACTTGAGCAGCTCCTCCTTGAGCCCCACCATGGCCGGCCCGCTCCCGGCCCGCGCCTGCCGCCGTCGCTGTGCCCCGGCCTGCGCCGGCCCCGGTGGCGCGGCCCTGCCCTGCCCGGCCCGGCCCGGCCCCGCTGGCGCCGCCCCGGCAGCCGCGGCCCGCCCCGGACCCCCTCGGCACTGCTCGGGCGGGAGCACCCTGCTCCTCAGGGACTGTTTCTCCCGCCCTCCGAAGCTTTCTCTTCTACGCGCTTCTGGTTTTTATTCTCTTTAGGAAATGCACGCGGTTAAATGGACACGTGCAAGATTTTGTCCCTTTCAATTTATTTCTTCTGATGGCTTCTGTAACAGGGATGAATAAATTAACATTTGTCACTTTACCGTTCTTCAGTATTACTAAAATACCGTTCAGGGTTTTCACCTCAGTTGAGAGAGTGAAGAAAACAGCCTTGTCATTGTGATGTGCCACTAGATAGATAAAATAAGTACTGCATGGCAATGAAAGCTGTCGTGAAAATGCCAGTGAGCCCGATACTTTTCTATCTTTCCAAATAATTCCCCGCTATAAAAATATGGTTTTTTGAAGAACAGGAATACAACTGAGTCTGTGAATGGAATTTATGGAAGTCTCAGGCCCCGTGTTCCCAGCAGGGCATACCTCACACTGAGGAGAGCAGCTTTTCTCTTGGAATTTTTCTGGCCCAAAAGCAGCTTGGATGGAAGGCTGCACACAGCTGGAGAGAACGCAGTCCAATCCCAGTGCAGGGGGGAGAGCTAAAAAATCCTTCTCCACTACTTCCAGAGCACAAGCCACACAAAACCAGATCACAAGGGAGGAGTTGTGTTGTTGGGAGTTTTTTTGAGGGTTGGTGGGTGTTTGGGGTAGGTTTTTTGTGTTCAGTCCTCTTTAATGCTGTGGGTTGGGAACAAGCACTGGTGAGGGCAGCAGCTGTGCAAGGACTTCAACTGAGATTAATAAAATAAATTTATGCATAATTTCTTCTGCATGTTGTAGGAAAAGCAATTATTTATGACATATGTGCTGTGATCTCAATGATCTTTTTCTCCATGTATGGAGTCCCTATTTTATTCTGCTAAGTGGTGTGTTGGTTAGCCTACTTAGCCAAAAATTCCTCTTCAGACTGCCTCTGGGGAGATAAAGGACGGAATGGCCTTTTTGTACAACTTGGTGGATGTCTTCTGCATTTCAGTCTGAACAGCAAATACCATAAATCATGTCAGCACCACAGTCAGGATCCAAATTCCAAGTGCACTGAAACCCTAGGCCCAAATATGAGCCATCCACTGAGAGTGCGGGAGCTCCGGACTTCTGAACAGCAAATCAATATGATTTTGCAGAAGCCATTTATTGTTTACAAAAGACTCTTATTTATACTTTTACAACTGCTGTACACGCGATCACACATTACATGATTGGTCCCTCTGTCTTGTCCACGCGCTTTGCATGCACTTTTCAGAAAATATAATTGGTTCTTGATTCAGTGCAGCACAGTCTTTCTTTATCTATTTCTTGCTGTCTTGGTATTCTGTTTTTCAGCTTTTCCTTTCCCAATTTAGCACAGCTTACATTTCAGTGGCCTTGACGAATTCTTGAGGGCTTTGATAAGCATAAGTACAGGTGGTTTTGGCTGGGGCACACTGTCAGTGTTCAAATGCATTACAACATGAAAGCATCTCTGTGAGCTTATTTTGTAGAAAAGGACAATGCATGAGAAGATGTGAGGGATGATGAGCATGGTCTTAGCCTCAGAAGGTGCAAAACACTCTAACACTTATTGACTGACAAAGGCTGAGAAATAAGACTCTTGCATGCACTATTTCCTGCAATTGATAGAAAAGCTCACACTTTTCTGTCTGTAAGTGTCAAACTCACATACATTGCTTTGAACACTGCATGTGACTGTCATTCACAGAACACAGCCCATGATCACGTTAAGGTTTTATTTTCATAGATTTCACACAGAACCATTAAGATCCCAAAATCAAGACACATAATAAACAGGAGGGGGAAATAATTTGGTTTTGCTCAATTTTAGTCTTCAGTCAATTGCATCATAAGAACAAAGGTAGCACTCCAAGTGAAATAGTTCTGGCAGG
Source organism: Orthonyx spaldingii (assembly GCA_013397795.1). Lineage (NCBI taxonomy): Eukaryota > Metazoa > Chordata > Aves > Passeriformes > Orthonychidae > Orthonyx > Orthonyx spaldingii. The sequence continues at coordinate 79,738 of VZTJ01006691.1, forward strand.
TACAGTTGGACGACTCTTTTGTACCAGGTAGTGCTGGTTTATTGTAATTCCAGTAAGAAAGACACTTAGATTCTAAAGTGTCACTTAAAATACTATTTATTGCAGCCAACATTATAATGGAGAGAACGGTGTTAATAACCTTACATTCCTTCAGGAAGCCTGGGCTGTGCACCATCAACCAGGTGCAGCATGTCACACAGATCCTGCCCAGGAAAAGTGGCACCGTTTTGGTCATTCAAGCTATTATAGGATTTTTGTATGAGGAAAAAATTCTATACATTGTTTCTATTGTCAAATGTAAAGGATGCTCACATCAGAACCCCTTGCTGTCATTTTCAGATAAAGGGCAGGGCTCGCAGGGGTGTAATCATAGCTAGCATGTAGGAGGTACCCCAAGCTCCTGTGGGACAATCAGCCAGGGAAATTTGTCCCCTGTGGGCCTGGACAGACAGCACAGCTCAGCACAAGGTGGGAAGGCACAGGCCTAACTTGCATGGATCACTGATCTTCCAGGTACAGCAGGCTTCTGGCCAGGACCAGGACAGATGAGCAGACAGAAAATTGCACTGCAGGCAGTACTTGTAATTCTCAAAAGTGATAATTCATAAGATTGGTTTTCTGCATGTGGTGACTTGGAGAATGGAATCATCCACAGGTTTCTGGTAATTTTTATTCTTTAGAGATATATTTTAGAGATGTTATATTCTCCCAGCAGCACAGTTGATTGTCAAACACTGCCTTATTCACTGAGCATCTCCTAACAGCCTTTTCCCCCACTCTTTTTTCTTAACCTTTTTCTCCATAATTTATTCAAGACTGTGAAATCTACAAATATTTATGCTCTTTTTCAAGATGGATAGTGTGAATGTAGTAAGTGATGTTAATATGATTAACATAAAAAAATTATTGGAATTAAATTTCCTTATGAATCTGATTTGCTAATTTTATAGCTGTTACTGTTACCAGAAACATCTGCCATCTTAAAATACATTAGCATTTATCCAGTTTGAACACAAATATTCTACTTAAGAAGGAGACAACTTTTATATATGCAGATAGGTTGGTATCTGAGACTCCACAAGGTCACCAGTAAACACAGAACATCCTTATTAAAGTGCATTAAAATACAGTTCGATTCTATGAAAAGTCACTGAAGAAAAGCAATTGATGTATTTCACACATTAATCTTCTAATAGCAGAGACTTAATCTCTGCTTTCAACAGAGTTCAGTGATTTTTTGACAGTTTGGATTTTTGGTAAAAACAATAGAGTGGAAAAACAAAATTAAAACAAAATGCCTCATAAACTGTAAAAAACCAACAAAACCCCACCACACCCACACACACAAAAACCAACCAACAACAAAAAACCAACCAACCAAAAAAAACCCACAAAAACCCTCCACCAAACCCTGTGTGCTGCCTTTCATTTTCTCTTCATTGTTTTTTCTGGCTTCTGTAATTCCTGATTTAAATGACATGCTAAAATCCTTTGCCAGAACAGGATTTGTTTTCCACTCAGAATATAAATAGTCCCATTCAGGTCACTAGGTTAGCAGTCCATGCTTAAATGTTTCATTAAAATGAGTAGTTTATGCAAGTCTCAGCTGCTCCAGCATTTGCAAGGTTAATCAAAAGGATACTTACAAGTTATGTATAAACCTAGTACATGATTTTATATAGTCATATTCATATTTGAAATTGTCTTTATAGGATTGAACTTGCTGAGCAAAACCAGTTAAAGTGAAGTTTATATGCAGACAAACTTGCTGTGGAATGAAACCTTTGTTAAAGCTATTTTAGGTAAGCATAAAAAACAAAGTTACAGGACTAACTGTATCCACACCCAAAGTGTGAGTTATTTTAAGCAACCCTTCTATTTTGATATGCTAGTCTGGATATTTGCTTATCAAAGACTTCACATTCTGAACCTTTGAAGATAAGATTGACATGTAATCCATTAAACATTAATTAACAGGGATCACACTTAACCGAGAAACTCTTGATAGCACCACATAAACCCTAAATTGCTTGCGTGGTACAAAAGCAAGTTCTGATGCAACTTCACATACTTCTGCTTTTCCTGAAAGTTGTCCAAGAGCTCAGCAACTTTATTTTAAATCTGTGCTTATTCTAATTTTGCTTCCTCACCACAGTTAAAAACATGGCTGAAGGGAGGGAAAACTGGCTCCGTCTCACAGAGTGACTCACACAGTTTCAGGAAGGAGCTTTAGTTAGACCCTGCTGAGGCCCACCCTTAAGGGATCAATCACTTTTCTCTTGGCCCTCTTTGCAGGAGCTTAATTACTCCTTGTTAGCCAAATAATAAGTATTTGTCAGGGAAGTTCTAACCGGAGGAAAGATTACGCACTTGAACCGTTACTAATTTTGTTTTATGCCACTGAGTCAGTTAAACTGACATCAACGAAAGAATTCCGGCACTTCAGTAACTCAGTTTTCTGTTCATTGTTAGCCCAGGGAAGATCTTCCCATCTTTGGCTAGACCAGTCATTTTCATTCTCCACTGGAAAACTAAACGGAAGCAAACAGAAATTGAAGACCATTACGCCAACTTTGCAGCGAACTGTATTTCCAGTATCTGCCACTTCACAGGAGAAAATAAAACTGAAGCAAGTGCTAGTGTTTATTATCAGTGTGTTAGTTTCTGAATAGACTAGTTCTGCCACAAAACATCTCAAGAAAACATTGAGGGAGAGAATAAAAAGCAGTAAGTGTATTTGACATTATAGCATGACCTAATCCTCAAGCCATTGGAGGAATTTGATTTTTCTGTTATTTTAAAATACTTTAGTAGTTTTAGGTGAAACAGGAAGCAGCATTAGATGCTGAATCAGAATGGCAGTTCAGTCTCTCCTAAAAAAAAAAAAAAAGAAAAAAAAGAAATGAATTTTCCATTCACTTCTAAGACTTCCAGAACAATCTTTAAAGACGTTACAGCAAAGCACACCTATTTCACTATAGTTTTCTATTATTTATACACATGTGCACAATACATGCATTTTTATTTAAACTTCAGAAAACAAACATAATGAAGGGGTAAAACATTAGGTCACCTTTCAGTTCCTCCCTGGTAACTCACAATCTTACTCTACACTTGGAGCTGATAAGATATTTCTCACCAAGTTACAGGATTCACCATAGAGAACAGAATACCACAGATACGTTACCTGCAGAGAGGAAGAGGAAATTCAATCCCATGTGTGCTGCAGTAACCATCTGATAGCATCTTTTGGGATGGAAACTGGAAAGGGAAATAGCCCATGGAAAAAAATCATTTAATCAGGGTTAATGTAGAAGACAGTCAGTCAGAATCATAGAATCTTTAAGGCTGGAAAACACCTCCAGTATCACTGGACCCGCTGTCAACCCAGCACTGCCATGTTCACCACTAAACCATTTTCTTCAGTGCCATATCCATGGTTTTTGAGTTCCAGGGATGGTGATTCCATCGCTTTCCTAGGCAGCCTGTTCCAATGCCTAACAACCTTTTCAGTGAAGAAATTTTTCCTGATGTGCCATCTAAACCTCTCCTGGAGCAGTTTAAGGCCATGTCCTCTTGTCCTACTGCTCTTACTTGGGAGAAGAGACTGATCCCCACTTGGCTACAGCCTCCTTTCAGACAGTTGTAGAGAGCAATAAGGTCTCCCCTGAGCCTCTTTTTCTCCAGGCTAAACACCCCCAGCTCCCTCAGCTGCTCCTCACAGGACTGGACACAGCACTCGAGGTACAGTACAGGGGGACAATCACTGTCCTGGTCCTGCTGGCCACACTGTTTATGACACAAGCCAGGATGCCATCGGCCTTCTTGGCCACCTGGGCACACTCTGGCTCATGTTCAGCCACTGTTGACCAGCACCCCCAAGTCCTGTTCCACTGAGCAGCTTTCCAGCCACTCTGCCCACAGCCTGTAGTGCTGCCTGGGGTCGTTGTAACCCAAGGGCAGGATCTGTCACAAAACCTTCTTGAACTTTATACAATGGCCTTGGCCCGTCAATCCAGCCTTGCCTCAATGTCTGCAAGATCAAATGGAGTTTAAACGTCCATGTGCTAAGGCATGGATCAAATATATGGGGAGATTCTGCCCTGAACATCTTAACACCTAAGTAGATAAGAGCAAAAAGAGGCAAAAGGAAAGACCTGCAGAGGCAGAAACATCACCTAAGCTTGGTGAGACTACTAAAGGTTGGGAATAGCAGGTGTTTCTCCTGTCCCCCATCCTTATCCTGCAAAACACCTTGCCTAAAATACTTTCATTAGTGGTGCCTTCTGCTGTCTGTAAATCAATAGATGAACAAGATCTTCTCCATTAGGATGCAGGCTGAACACGTAGAATCTTCCTGTGCATAAATGGTAATTCAGCAACAGCAGCAGGTTTTATGTCCATTAGCCCACTTGTCTAGCAGCAACCCTAGGGATACACAGAAGATCATTAATCAGAGTCAGGCACTTAGTCTGCTTTCATCTTGAGTCAAACAGAAATCAGTTCAGACCAGCTTGATAATTCAGATGTCATGCTAAATACTCATATTGACTATTATAAGGGCATCAAATGACTGGCAAAAGGAAGACCTTGAAACCAATGCTTCAGATTTTTCAAGACTGTCCAGAATCTCAAGTTCATTTTTAGGCGTGTACAACCTCAGATCTCTGAGCAATATGTTAAACAATAATAAATTGCTTCCTGTTTAATTAGGCACAGCAATATTCTCTCCTTGGGGCACCTCCCTTTCCCCTAGCCCAATCCCATTATACTTTGGGAAGACAGAATCTTCATCCAATTCCAGCTGTTCAGACAGAAGCGGGACCTCTGTTTCCTGAGTGCTGTCCTGCCCAGCTTCCTCCTGCTTTCCCTGTGCCACATTTCTGGAGCTAAAAACCTTCTATCAGCCTGGCAGTACTCCCTCAGAGGGTTTCCAGGCTTCACTGGAGGGAGGCAGGGCTCAGGCAGGGCACAGCCCTGACTTGACTCTTGCTGGCTGTGTTTAGGCCCAGGTCCTCAAGCCCAGCTACAGCAGGGATATTTGTAGGTATCACACACGGAGATCTATTAAACATATGGACTCCTTACATACCAAAACACATATACAGACACATCGTGAGGGTGCCTTTTCCAAGCCTCCACAGCGAAAGGGGTGAGTGGGGATGAACAAATTAAAAGATGCTTACCTAAGCTACTGCTGGCAAGAATGCTCAGTCACTGCTGCACAACAAGATAATGCCTTCTAACAACCAGCGTCAAGTGTCGGACCAACACACAAACACTTCAGACAAAAACTCACACAGTTAACAGTTTTGTCCAGCAGGTGTTGCTGGAGACTACAAAACACATTCAGATGAGGTCCAGCTTGCTGGCTTTTTGGAGGATGTCAAACATACGGTGCTCCCCTGCCCCAGGTCAGCAAGGACAGGGTGCCTAAGGATACTTTTATTCATGAAACTTTTCAATGTTATAAAGTAATGCAAGCCATGACATTGAAATCCTACTTTGGAATATACAAGCAGTGCCTAACTCCATTTCTAAGTGGAGGTAAAGCTTGTCTGTGACTTCCAAAATAAACCAACTTGACAGTAAGCTTCTCGGGTTCTACATTTTAGTAATTCAGGTCCATTCCAACTAAGAGGGCAACAGGAGACTTGGAAACTGAATAATGAACCCAAGAAAAGTCATCAAAAAACCCTAGACAACTGTCAATAGCTTAACAAAGCAAAACAAACAACCATACAAACATGACCTCCAATTGTATTTGAAGTAATGGCATAGATAGAATTTCATACAGCATTTGAACACCAGATGTGACTCAACATTTCTTTAAGTATAGCATTTATGATTGTTGTGGGTTTACCCAGGAAGGGTCAGTTTTGCAAGTGACTTATGGTGCAGGAAGCAATGTACCTTGCTTCCTGGGAAACAGAGCCGGTGACCAGCTAGTTTTGAGTATTGATGGGTGTATAATCTAATTAAAAGTTGTTCCGCTTCTAGGGAAAAAACCATATTTAAGAGAGATACACTTGAGAAAAAACCCTTTTTTCTGTCGTGTTGCTGCCAGAGAAGCAAGTCTTGTGCTTCT
>VZTJ01006691.1:85888-100105 GCA_013397795.1 Orthonyx spaldingii
GTGGCCTTTGCCCCCCCCCCCCCCTCTTTTCAGAGTGGGGTGGGGGGGAGGTTTAAAAAAGAGTTTGCAGCAACAGTGTAGCTGAGCGTGAGAAAAAACCTAGCCTGAATTTTCCGACTGCTAAGCAAAACATTCTAACTTCACGGAGCCGGGCCCTTGCTTGCTCCGGGCCGGGCAGAGGCCGGGCCGGCTCCCTCCAGGCCGGGTCAGCTTCGCAGAGCGAGGCTAATGAGACTCTTAACTGCTTCTGCAGCCCGGCTCAAATTTTTTAAACAACCTGAAAAAATCATAGGACTGTCGCAGAGGCCCAAAAAATTTAACCCTTTCATTACCCAAATGAAACTTGCAGAAACCGATCTACTCTTACACAAATGAAAAAAGAGTAAAGACACTTACAAAAACACAGCATAAAAACTCAAAGTCAGTAAAAAAACCAGAACTGAAACTTAAAGAGAAAGAGCATGAAAAGTGTTACAAAGTAAAAACTGAAAATTCTTCTGTGAAACCATGATTGAGACCAAACTAAAATATTCCCTGTAATATATAAAAAATAGTCTAAAGGGGGATGTGACGTTCTACCTGCAGCCAGTGCAGCCAGTGAATCAAAGTACCTGTGTAAAAATAAATAAATACTGAAGTAATTGCAGCCTGATGAAACATTTAAACAGAAAAAAGAAGAAGCTGTGATCCAAATCCCTTACCCCAGGGAATGGTTAAAAGAAGTTTACGTTGCTAGTCATAAAAAAAGAAGATTTTTTTTTGCGGCAGTAGTAGAACAACTCATCCTTAAAAAAACACTCCATGAACTGTCATAACCCACCATAGTAGCAGTGAAAAAACTACTGGTGTGAGAGAAATGTTCCACAACAAGCAAAAATCTTTTCTCCTGAGCGGCTACTGGTTGTGATGCTAAAAACCATAAGAACTGTATTTCTTGTGAAGAAGTCAACGTAGTAAAACAAGAGAAAACTCCTCTCCCTAAATGAACTAAAAAAAGACTAAATTAGAAGTGGTAAACTGACTGAAAGTCAAAGTGTTGGTTTTTTTGTATTGTCATTAAGAAAATGGAGAGGCAAGAAGAGCAAAAGTGTTCTGACGGTTTTGTTCTAGTTCTTAATTTTTTTTCTTCCTTTTAAGTCTGTTAATAAACTTTCTTTATATTCTTTAAAGTTTGAGCCTGCTTTACCTACTCCCAATCCTTATCTCACAGCAAAATCGAATAAAATCTAGTAAGTGTACTGGCATTTAACCAGAAACTCTAGTGAACAAACTCAAACCACTACAATGATTCAATTCAATGGTTTAGTCTGCAAACCAATCTGTTTCTACAGACAATGGAAAAGTTTGATTTGCAAGATGAATTATCCAAACAATGAATCAGTCCTTTATACTTGAAATTCATTTTTCAGAGTTAAATAATGTGGTGTCTTTGCAGGAAACTGAGTCCATAAGAGCTTTAGTCCATCATACCACCCACTTTTTGGGCAGAAGATGCAGAAGGCATCTTCTGAGCAAGAACCAGGCAGGTAGTGTTGTCCAGTAATGTATCATTAGAAGGTGGAGAAGACAAAGGAGCAGACAAATGTCCAGACGAGGTGGGGATATGAAATACATGCTTTTAGGTGTTTTTACATTAATTTTGAAATCTTCATGAAGTCATGTGGTCTGATCAAAAAAGTTTAGCTACTATGCTACATCAGTATTGGAAATTTAAGCTAGATGAATTCACATTTGCCACCCAACTCTAATGCTTGCTTCTTAAATTGAGATAAAGCTTTCCACTTCAAGTGCTGAAGTTCATCCTGTTACACCGTGCTTGGTAGAATTTCTTCAACTGATATCCAACTCTACATTTTTGAGAGAGGTGAGAAGCCGCTTCTTCCACCTGCAAAGGCAACTTGCTCAACTACAGAAAAGTTTGGTCCAAGTCTTGTTTTTGCAATAAATTTGTAAGCTACCAAAATTACTGTAAGATTGTTCCTATTAAAAAAAACCAAACCCCTTCAATGTCAGTAAAAATAGATACCATTTCTTACTCAGTAAGCATCTGAATCATGAATCACTGGATGCTGGGAATATTCATGGGAAGCATTAACACACACTTCCCAAATTCTCTATTTCTTTCTACTAGCCACTGTTGCAGCCAGGATTCACTGCCTCACTATCAAGAAGGCTCATGAAAATTTGACATAAATTTCACCGTTCTTACTGCTTCCATAAACTACTTTAAAACCCTGAAACGCCTTTTTAAATACTGTCCTTGGCACACAGGAAAAAGCTAAAATATCTAGTCATTTCAGTCACATGGTTTAAGCTGGGCACCCATTCAATGGCACACAAAACCTGTGACCAGCACTAGAATAGACCCCCAGAATTCTTCAGGTTGTAAAATACCTTTAAGATCATGAAGTCCAACTGTTAACCCAGCACTGCCAAGTCCACCATTAAACTGTGTCCCTAAGTGCCACATCCATACAGCTTTTAAATAACCTTTTTAATAAAGGGATGGTGACACCACTGCTTCCCTGTACAGCCTGTTCCAAAGCTTGACAACTGTTTCAGTGAAGAGATGTTTCCTAACATCCCATCTAGACCTCTCCTGGCACAACTTGAGGCTGTTTCCTCATCCTATCTCTTGTTACTTGGGAGAAGAAGCCAACCTCCACCTGGCTACAATCACTCTTCAGGCAGGTGTAGAGAGTCGTAAGGTCTCTCCTAAGCCTCCTTTGCTCCCGGCTGAACACCCCCAGCTCCCTCAGCCGCTCCTCACAAGACTTGTGTTCCAGACCCTTCCCCAGCTCCATTGCTATTCTCTGAACTCACTCCAGCCCCTCAATGTCTTTCTTGCAGTGAGAGGCCCAGACCTGGACACAGCACTCGAGGTGTGGCCTCATCAGTGCCCAGTCCCAGGGATGATCACTGCCCTGTTCCTGCCAGACGTGCTATTGTCAATCCAGGCCAGGATGCCTTTGGCCCACTTGGCCACCTGAGCACACCCTGGCTCATATTCAGCCTGTGTTGCAGCATCCCCAGGTCCTTTCCACTGGGCAGTTTTCCCGCCACTCCTCCCCCAGCCTGTAGCAATGCCTGGAGTTGTTGTGACCCAAGGGAAGGATCTGGCACTTGGTCTTGTTAAGCCTCCCGCAGTTGTGTCCTCAGCCCATGGATCCAGCCTGTCCAGACCCCTCTGCAGAGCCTTCCTGCTCTCCAACAGATCATCACTCCTACACAACTTGATGTCATCTGAAAACGGAGGGAGCCCTCAGTTCTCTTATCCAGATCATTGAGAAAGACATTAAACAGGACTGGGCCCCACACCAATCCTTGGGGAACACCACTGGTGACCAGCTCCACCTGGATATAGCTCCATCCACCACCGCTCCCTGGGCATAGCAATCCAGACAGTTCTTTACCCAGGCAGGAGCACAGCTCTCTAAGCCCACAAGCAATTGCCCTCCAAGCAATGCCACTACTGATGTTACAGGCCTCTGAAAATGGGTGATACAGGAGCACAGAACTGTAATAAGTAGAACAAATTCTTTACACTGAAGAGGACAAAAGGCTTAAGTTCACTAATTCCCCACCAACGGGTATTTCTAACTCTTTAGAAGTATGCTTAAAGCAAGGTCTCATTTAATGTAGATGCACATTAAAACACTGCAACAAAACCATATAGTCTAAGTTCTCTCACAAGCAAGGCAGAGCTATCTTATAAAGCAAAAACCTAACAGTATTCCAGCATACCTATTTTTACTCATAAGTGCATATTCAGTTACCTTAAACCAAGACTCTGAATTTCACTGTGAATAGAACCAAAAACTCTTACTTAAGTTTAATTTTCTAATTGCAAAGCTGAATTTTATGACAGTCCATAGAATTCAGATACAGCTTCTGAGTCACCCATGACTCTAATACAGGGTAAATACTTCCACAATAGACCAATCTATTAAGCCTTTATTTACTGTCTCTCTTCTTTACATTTGTCTCCATACCACAGAACATGCCATTATTATGTTACTGAAACTATTCCAACTCCTCCCACTGTTTTCTTCCCAACTTCTAAATAAGCAGTTCTCTTCCCATTCTCAGCAATTCCTGAGTTTTCTTCCTTACCTCAGACTTTCAGTCTTTCTTCACATAGTTTCTTTCTATTCCTCCATCTTCAGTCATGGGTTCCACTTCTTCCAGGGGTTTCATCTTTCCCAATGCAATACCATTCCTGAGGCTACAGAGACAGACTGCTATGGACACTAACACACGGACTAAGGCACTTCTCTCCTAACTATCAGCAAGTATCTTATCTCAGTCCCACTACTCTCATGAGAGGGAACCACAAGCATTAGGCATGAGTGGGAAGCAGATCTCATCAGGACTTGCCATAGTATATTCCCAACTCAGTATTTTAGTTCTGTAACTACAACGTTAAATAAGTGTTAGACAATATTAAACAAACAGAACTTTTAACTTTAATATTCAAATTCAACACTAGTAAGAACAAATAGAGCGCAAAAGGGAAACATTGTTTTAAGTAAAATGAATGAAGAGACAAGCCAGTAATTAGAACAGTTCTTGCCTGTTCAATATCAGCACCGGTTCCATGGCCACATTCTGTTCCACGTTTTGGAACTTCAAACTGAATAGTTAAGCTGTGTCTGTCGGCATCCCAGACTGCAGTTTCAGTATAGTGCACTATAAGCATGATCAAACTTATGTACATAAACAATGAAAAACAACCTGAACACTCTAAACAACTATTTACAAGTATTCCAACATAAAAAAAACAAACATACAATAGCCTCAAGAATGGGCAACTAAAGAAAATATGAACATTCAGAGAACCTTATTAGAAAGAAGAACAAAACATCAATAGGAAAGATATTAACAATTGCACTATACTAATACAGAGTCCAAATATTAAATTGGTGCATTTTTTCACAATGCACTAGCTTTGAGAGAAAAAATGCTGCTTTCACTAAAATGCAGCTTACATTTGTTTCACTTAATTGCTTTAACAAGAAGCCTATTAACACAATAATGATTGTTTTAATGCTACAGTTTACAGCAAGGACATTGAACTAAAAATAGCAGCAGTTCCACATGGCACTTAATTCCACAGGTTCCTAAGCTGTGGTTTATGCAATGCCTACAAAGTGCTCCCAGTTGAATACACAAATAAAATTCACAACAAAAGTCTACCTGACATCAGGTACATTGACTGTAGGCAGCCTTAAAGCCTGTCTTTCAAAACTTATTCCCCCTCTGCTCCAAAAAAAATTTAACTATAAAAGTAAGGCCCCCTCCCTCCTTCTTAAAAGATTAGGGATATTGCTTCTTATTACAATGCTGTAACACTACAAAGCAGCACACCACTATAGTGGTTAACCCTGGGACAACGTAACATCTAACAGTGTAACCGAAAGGCTTATGGAATAACATCCAGGATCCTCCACAGACAGGAGTAACCGAGTCCATTAACTCAAATGGTGAATACAGAATCAGCCATAGAGTACAAGTAAAAACCCAGGAGCAATAGCTGTAAAACTGGTGATACTGATCACAGGACAAGAAACCAGGAATTGAAGGCTTCCTTCAATTCCTCAGGCTTCAGTCCAGCAGGGAAGGCATGGCCATCCCTGCAGTTCTTCTGGACTCCGTGGTCAGTAGATGGTCAGACTCAGGGAGCGGTTCATCTTCTTGCCGATGAGCCGGGATGGGCGGTTCTGTGTTGTCGATCTCGTGGTCATTCTATCAGTGATCAGCGCTCGCTCCTCAGCCGCAGCTTTCGCCATCTGGGCCTTCTTCAGCTCTCTGCAACACAGGGACAGTGTCACACCCAGCAGGACCCACAAGGATAAATGCTTGTCACAGCAGGAGATACCAAACCAACTGCAGCGGGTCACAGCTCAAGACTTTAGTCAATTTTGGGTCATACTGGGATCATAATGATTCACATCCACCTGTTTCCAACCCAGAGGGCAGAGGTGGGATGCTCATTACTTGTCTAGATGTTTTTTCTTTTGAAAGGCAAGGGATGGAAATTAAAAATTCACACAACTCAGATTCTGAAATCTGAGCCTATTATATTAATACTATGTTATTTCAATTACCAGGATGCCGTAGGGTGCTGTTTGCTTCCTAGCACAAGGCACGTGTCAAGTCAGAGTTCATTACTGAGGTTTGCCCAAAGGAAACATATTCAGCCACACTTGATCTTCTGTGGGAGACTCAGACACTTAGGTGAACACAGATGTAGGTAACTGGCAACAGACAACTCAGGAAGCATCCTGTCCCTTTTGCATACCCACATCAAAAGCTTATCACCGCCTCCATGTTTTTTGCCTAACAAAAATGGGAGCCTGTGAGGCAGAGTCACTAAAGGCAGCACAGGCCATTGCCCCTGCACAATATTCTACCAACTGTTCTCTTTCAGAGAATTACCAATAGCCAGTGTGAGGTCAAAGTTAAATCAAACTCAAAATACAACTACAAAATAGTCCAACTTTATAAAGGGTTTCCCCCATACATTGCTTTTCTCCTTTCCTCAAATACTGACATACGACTAAGCCTAAGCCTTCCCCCATGCTATCTTCCTTCCACTATCTCATCAAAGAACTTTCTCTACTGTAAGAGCTAGTATTTGTAATCTCACTTCACACTTGGGTGCAAAGCAAAATCAAATTTTACAAGCCTGCTGCAAATTGGTGTAGGTGTATTCAGTTTTAAGCTACATGTTTTAGTTTAATAAGGAACTCCCATTCTTGTAAGCCAAAGTATTATTCATTAATACCCGTACCCCATCTAATCACCCCCACATTATCACTGTGTCAGTTCACTGAAAGAGAATGCAACCAATTTTTAGTCCTTTTCCTTATGAACATCAGTCACAAATACACACACATGTGCTCATCCAACCACCACACCATTACCAGGAAATTAAGTATTACAATATCCTTCCACTCTTCCCTAGAAGTCTTGAATTCTTGCCTAGAAATTGTGAATACTTCCTTGCTCTGAAGAGGACAACACAATGAAAAAGAAAAGCTGAGTTGCCTTAAAAGGATTCTTTTCCCTGCAGATGACTTACACACAAAAGTGGTACTTTAAATGGTTCAAAGTCAGAAATTTAAGAAAAAACAAACCCAAAATAAACAACCCCCTCTCCACCTACCAAATAACTACCTGAAGTATTTTATGTAGCACTAAGGCACAAAACAATAAAAATTACTGTAGCTAAATGTTCTTTTTAAATCATTCTTGGATTTATATTTCTAAAGATGTATCCTTCTTGCCACCAGGCCAGGAGTCTTCACAAAACACTGGCTTTGCCAGTTTTCTCTTTCAAGTGATACAAAAATATGTTCTCTTTATATGAGTAAGCAACTTACCTCAGCAAATCTACCCTTAACAACCTGCACAAACTGTCTGATTATTCTTTCGATGTAATTCATAATATCATAAAGATAACACTCTAATCTAGTACATCCGGCTGTGGTCAGACTAGCAATGGCAAGATAAACAGGTAACAATGGAGTGAACCTGAACATTAAATTAACTTTTTCATTCAAGACAAACCACTCAGAAAGAAATCAGTGTTCCATATTCCCTCATAAAAGCCTGTCTGTTATGCATAACACATGCAAAGATAACTGTAGTGAAACAGTCAGACAGCTGCTTATTAATTTACTCTTTCCCTGATACTTAAGCAGAAATCAGACTTTCCTAAAGGGAATCTCTTCTTCCAAGCTTTAATTCAGAGTTGAGTGTTTGAGCACGGCGTAGGACAAGATGACCTGGTACAAATGATTCTTTGGTGACCCAGTAACACTGCTGTGTAAAGGTCAAATTAGTCCAATAATATTCCTCATGTGCCATTTCAGTTCAAAACAGGTAATTTAAGTCACGTTTTCCAACATGTTTCAATATACGAATTACCTAGGAAAACACAGACTCACATTTTTCAGATGTAAGTTAGGCTATAACTGTATGAAAGTGTGCACTGTCCTGAAACACTTTTTTAAAGCCATAATGTTTTGTATGCCTTGAATACTAATAGTGCTGTTGAGATTCCCTTAGAGTGTTCAAGCAGTTCTTTCTGTGGAGAAAGTTCCTTTTAAAGTTCCATGACCCAGCTTGTACTCTCAGGTCTGTACAAGCATACAGATTTATGGATCTCACACACAAACAAGGACACTCCTGTTTTATCATCCCTTCATTGTCAGGTGAAAACCTATTAGAAATGAAGTCCTACTGAAGGACCTACTTACTTCTGCAAGAGCGAGTTCTTGAATTTTTCAGCATTCAGCTCTATTCGGAGCTGTTCCGCGCTCTTTTTTGCAGCAGAGAGAAGCACTGAATGCTTGACCAGTGCCACAGCTGAAGGCCTTTTCTCAGGATCAGGATTAATCATAACCTTGGGAAAAAAGAAAACAAGGCATTCTTGTTAAAGCCAACAAGACAATAAATTACACTTATCAGCGAGCCACGAGTATGGGAGTTCTTACTTTTAGTAAGTCTACCAATTCTTGAGAAAGCACTTGTGGTAGTCTGGGTAGTTTTCCTTGCCGAATTTCATGCCATTGGTCCCCATTAGTTGGAAGTGGTTCAGCCCCAGCAGCACAGACAACTGTCAGAGCGAGAGCAAAAATATCCGCTTTCGGCAAATGAGTGTAGTTCTTAAAAAGAAAAAAAAAATAAATTCACCATTTTTTCTAAAGGAAATAGCAGGCAGGGGTACCATCACTGTTTCCCACAAACCAGTTACCTCTTGTAGGACTTCATTTGCAAGGAAACGGCTGTCACCTTCCTCCACTTGAGGACTAGAGACTCGAGTTACATGGCCCAGGTCACCTGCAAGGAGAAAATGAAGTTCCTTTTCTGAACACAATGAGATGATGCAATTCTTTTGAGCACAAGTGTGCTGTTTCTCACCTATTTTAAATATGACTCTATCAGATGACCAATCATCATCATCACCTTCTTCTAAAGTTATGCTCGGGACTGATGTTCTAGATATGAAAATATTACCTGAAAAAGAGCAGAATTGTTAAAAGAAACATTTTTGTACAATTTCTCCTTGACCTAGTTTCACTATAGTTTGCTTTAGCCATGCAGAAGTTTTATTTGTATATATACCCTGTTCAAAGAGTGAGAAACAACTGACTCGCTGTGGCCCCTCTGCTGGGAAGGCAGCCAAGTGTTATGCAAGCAGAGCCAATTACACAAAAAGGACCCAAGATAAACTCAACAGTTTAGGTCTGCTGAGCAATTTTATAACTGACATCTTTGTGCTCCCATTCAGAACTTCAGGGAAGAATTTGCAGTTAGTAAGGTGTGTCTAACTGTTCATTTTTGTACAGCAGATTAAATGAACTGAGCAAATGGTCAATAATATGGTCAAGAATAAAGTAGTTACAAACTTACTAGGTTTGATATCCATGTGTACCAGGGACATTGAATGAATGTACTTTAAACCTCGAGCCACTTGAAGCAGCAGGTCCTTCAGTTCTGGTTCAGTAAAATAACGCATATTCCTGTAATTTTCACTTATGGCATCTGCTAAACTGCCACCTAAAACAACATTAAAGAAAACAAGTTATTTTTTTACATCAAACAGCTGACAAAGTAATAACAATTAGCTCCCAAAATTAAGTGAATATGTCACAAAGAACTTGCTGGAAATATAGAGTAAGTGTAAAATACAGTGCTGTATCCTCTTTTTAGCCATACAATAATATAATAAAATTCTTTTCTGCTGTAGTTGCCATGCAAACTAACAGGATATCAACACAAGGGGAAAGGCCTCCCTCTCTCTTCTAAATCTCTGGCAGAGCATCAACAATAGCAAAATGCTTCAGAAATCAGGTTTAATCTCCCTTTTTAATGGAAGCTTTGGCAATTTTCTCTATTCCAGCTTGTACTATTGCACGGAACAGTTCTGCTGCTCGCAAATGCCTCACTGTACTTTCAATATGCACGACTTAGTCTGCAGCTTTGTACAGTTTTTGCTTCATCCATCTGATATGCCTTTTCCAATAGAAAGGAATGTCAGACACTTGAGAGGAAGATGGCACGAGCTATGAGTAGGGTAATCAATTCCTAACTAGTGTCAAGAACTTTGTAGGTACCTATAAGTCGTCTTTACTCACCATTGCAATATTCATTCTGTATAAGCATGTGATCATCTTCTGCCCATGCAGAGTAGTACCTTACTACATGAGAATGCTGTCCCAGAACTGCATGTGCATAGACCTCTCTTAAAGCATTCTGCCTGTTAGTCACAAAAAACAACAGCACACGTAAGTATTGTGAGGTGAAATTAGTACAATTTCTTATTACAGTAAGTATTTCTAATAAAAATCTTCATATTCAGTTCTGTGGCACTGTAAGGCAGATCTGTACTTATATCCAAACAGCTAAAACAATTTCCATTATATTAAACGACTTAGTATACGGAGCATCAAAAAAACAGAGTTTGGAGTGGATAATTCTTGAGGGAGCTGCCACTTCCATTACATACTTGCCAACCAGTAGAAATAGCAAGCTTTCAGAAGCATGACTGAGGTTTCAGGGAAAAAATAAAAGTGATCATAAGCCAAGAGTTTGACTGAACTCAACACACCTAACTTCTTGTGTGTAAATCTGGTACACAATTTTGTGCAACTCAAACCTGTGGGGTTTTATAACTATTTGAACAGCGGGAGGAAAAGTAATGAATCACAGGCTCATTCACAAATGCCGGAAAACATCCCCAGACTGACTTAACTCATCTGCACGTCACTCAAGCTGACAAGGATGAGGACCTAGTTAGGAACAGTGCCTTCCTTTTATCTCTCAAAGGATCACCTTTGCAAGGAAGCATTATTCTTCACTTTGGGAACAATCTGTTTCCACACAGAATATTACGACAAACACCTGGCAGGAGAGAGGGCAATTAGCCTTTTCTCCACAGTATTGCACAGTACCTGGCAGGTGGATGGGGAAGAAAAAAAGTACAGTGCCTTTAAAATTGCATCTGCCTTACATTTAATTCATGTTTGTTTTATACTTTTCTCTTAAACGCCTTCTCTATACACCAACACAAAGAGCCACGTGAAGAAGAAACACCAAGAGAAGACTTTTAAGTTTTAAGAGCAGGAAGTACTCACTCATCCACTGAGCCAGCCAAGGGTTTCTTGGATCGCTTTATTGCATAGATGCAGCCATCTAACCTCTTCACACATTTAAACACGGAGCCGAATTCACCAGATCCAATCTTCTCCAGTTCATGGAATTCGGTTGCATACCGTGACTTCATGTTACTTTCTGTTATTGTTATCCTCTGCAAAGATTACCAAGGAAAAGATTTACATCTGCAGATAGACAAACTGCCAAAATTAGTATCAAGTCCTAAAGATTAAGTACCTTAGCAGGTCTCATGGTCTCCTCTTCAGGTTCTCCATCACTTGGTTCCATGTCCTCTCCACAAGAGCTGAAATTACACCAGAAATAACACGGTTTAAATTTAAAACTGAAGCCCAGAAGCTATTGAATTTTTCTGAGATCTAATTCTTCTATTCTACCTAATTTTAGCTAACTAATTGAACACTAGACATCTGTAAACACAAACCCATAAAGATGCCATGCTGATATCTTTGCCATATCTTTCTTCATGTTTCACAGTATCTAATGCATTTTTTCGTCCTCAAGAAAAGACTGCGTGCATGGCTTATTCCATGAGACACAGCCTAGTCTATCCTCTCTGTACACTAATCAAAAGATCTAGTGCTAAATAATTATTTCATGGTACCATGCACCTCAAAGCACATACGTTAAGAGCTGTATTATACATTGCTAACAATCAGCAAGCAAAAATACTTTCTCAGAAGCAATTTGTAACAAAATTTTTGCAGCCAAAAGTATTTCTAAATACAAGCTTAACAAAGGAAGCTACAAGTTACTCACTCATTCCAGTGTATCCTCTTCCTCCTACGACATTTGCCCTCAGAGTTGTGAAGGAACATGGAATCGGGAGTGAAGGGATTGATGTTCACATGAGGTGTTTGCCTAAAATCTTCTTCTTGCTTCTCCAATTTCCCAACATTCATAAACAGCGAGCCCCCTCGAAGTTTGACTGAGCTGGAGCCTAAACCTTGTGCTTTAGAAAGCAAACTCTATATTTAAAAAAAAAAAAAAAAAGACATTTTTAGCCTTGATATTGCCTTAGACATAAAACAGTCAGGTCATGCTTGAAGCCATCATTACAATATTGTCTAATTAAAATTCTCATCTGTTGTTTAAATACCTGCATTTCCATCAAAAAGAATTTCTAAGAAACTATTATGCTTTGTAAAAACACAGAATTTGATAGCATGGCTGCACTGTCAGTTAAATATCCCAAACTGGTGTTTTGGGTGGTAATTTGTCAGACCAGGCAGTTTCCAGGCACACAATGAACCCTTTCCCAGTTACACTGGAAAGTCTGCACCTGAGTCTCCTTCATCCTGGTGAGGATACTGATGATTGGATCACAAGCAAGAATATCACCTTATCCTAACAACACCCTTCAAAACAAAGATTTGAGAGAACTAAAGCCTAAATCACCATAGGGAAGAACGCTCAGTACTTGGAAATATCAACTGCAATCCTCAAACCTGCACTAGATGAAGACCTTGACTCACTGTGCATCTCAGGACACATTTCTGTACTTCCACTGGATACCTGAACCAACTGATTCTTCCAAAGATAACCTCTCCACGATAGCCTTTGTAGAATCTGAGCACCTAATTTAAGAACCCCACCGAACTGCTGTGTTAAGACTTTGTTTTTAATGTCACATTCCACAAAATTTTTGCTTCTCTGAAGCGTCTGCTCCTGACAAGGCATAAAATCGTCACCAATTTTACCTTTTCCAAACTTGTACCACTGATTTCCACCAGTGAAACCTCACTGGAGATGGAAGCTGTAGAAAACCAATTAACAAGGTTGCCTTCTTCGCACTTTAAGTCAGTTGTTTTCCATCTATAGTCTATAGACCCCTGGGAGATTATCCCCGGGGATTATCCCAGGATTACTTCTAAAGGGCTATATGAAAAGTAATGAAGAAAAGAAGCCAATTATCACTAGATTTAAATTCACTATACAGGGTTTTACACAGCGTCGAGTTCAAAAGTTGAATTGCCTTCCAAAAGTCAGTTATTGACAGAGTTAAGAGCTACTCGTCTATCCCTCTAAGCTTTGGAATCCATCAGTTTGACAGCATCGACTACTCAAACAGCTTTTTACGTTTGATGCGGGAGTACAGACACTGAACCAGCGCTGGCGCACGGCACCACGACAGCATCACAGAATCCATTAGGCTGGAAAAGCCCTCTGGGATCATCGAGCCCAGCCTATGACCCAACACCACCGTGTCACCCAGTCCACGGCACTGAGTGCCAGGTCCAGTCTTTCCTGAAACACCTCCAGGGACGGTGACTCCACCACCTCCCTGGACAGCCCGTTCCGATATCTAATCACCCTTCCTGTGAAGAAATTTCTGCTAGGACGCGCCAGGTCACCGACACACGCAGGAGCGAACCCCAAGACGAGCTTTAACCTTCTGGCTACACCCCTGCCAACGCCCACTCGACACTTAAGCACTTACTTTAGGAGTTTTAGCACTCTACACTCGCATTTTTAAAGTATATTTCCAACAAAACGCTGCCAAACCCAGAAAACTTTTTTGTTTATATACGACTAACATGTAAGCAAGTGGCTTGCCCCGCGCCCGTGTCCCGTCGGGAGCCGGCGCCGCCCCAGCCCCGCCCCGCCCGGAGCCCCCGGCGCGGTGCCGAGCGGCGCCCCCCCGTTACATAACGGATCGGCAGGCCCATCCCGGCTCACCTTGGGTGTGTGCGGCGTGTCGAACAGGCGCAGCTTGCGCAGGGTCTTGTGCGGCGGCGTGCCCGGGTAGCCGGGCAGCGGTGAGCCCGGCTCCTCGCCCCGCGCCCCCCGGTACCCGCCGGCCGCCGGGTGTGGCGGGGAGCGCTCGCAGCAGCGCCGGCCCTTGTGCGGGGCCAGCGGCGAGGGGGAGTCGAGCAGGAAATAGGCTCCGGGCGACTTGACGGGCGAAGAGCCGAAGCCCTCCTCCTCCCACGAGTCCCCCTCGTCCGGCAGCGGCGCCGCCGCCGGCTCCATCTCCTCCTCCTCCTCCAGCAGGGGCGGGGCGCCCCGCCCCCGGGGGGGCGCGGCCGGGCGCGG
>VZTJ01006691.1:100487-146993 GCA_013397795.1 Orthonyx spaldingii
GGGAGGCGGGGCCGGGCCGAGGCCCCGCCCCGAGGCCCCGCCCCGAGGGGCCGCGCGGACGTGTCCGCCCGTGAGGCGCGCGCACGGCGCCATCTTAGGCCGGAGCGGCCCCGCCCGGGCAGCGCCAAGCGCCCGGGGCGGCGTCCGGGGAGGGCAGGGAGCGCCGAAGCGGGTACAGCAGCGCCCCGACAGCGGGGACAGCCCCCGGCAGGGCCCGGGGAACGCCGGCCACACCATGGGGACACCGTGCTGCCCCGCCAGGGTGCCGCTCCCCGCTCCCCTGCAACGTGGTCTTGCTCCCGTTGCGTTGGTAGAGCTGAGCGCGCAAAAATCTCCATAATAAAAGTATTTAATATATAAGAATAACAATAATAGAATAACAGCACCTTCTGCGCCAGTTAAAGACGCCTTTTTCTTTCTTTAAGAGCAACCAAACAGATTAATGTATTTCCAGTCACTCGCTGCACGTGGTTTAAAGGGCAGCGGAGCGCGGCAGTCTCAGCGCAGCCCGAGCTGTTCCCTGTAAGAACTTCCAGACGGCATCAGTCCCAGCTCAGGAAGGCGATGGGTGGTGGGTGCTCGTTATCAGTCCTGTCTCCCTACAGGTGCCACCACTTTGCCTCTTGGCTTCTCTGTCTGGTAACACCCAAGGAATAAACCTGCCCTTCTCTCCCTGAACCACATCGCCTTAAAACGAACCCCTTGGGTAACAAAGCACATGAAAAAATAGGGTTTTTTCGCAGCCACAGGAGCCCCAAAGAAAGCCAGCAGAGTGTGCCTGCTGAGCTCCTCTCTGCCTCCCCAGGCTCTCCAGGCACGCAGTCCATTCCTTGGACACGCAGGCAGGGCCAGGATTCACCTCTCGGAGCTGAGCGCGCTGGGGTGCTCGGACGCTGCAGCACAGCCTCCGGTGCGGCCTCCTCCCCGAAGCCACCCTCCTTGCCCGGCACACAAATGCTCCTGTGCTGCCCATAGCACACTCCTGCGAGAGCAGAACCTTGGCCCCACAGGGATGTCAGTGTCCCGTACTCCACTTCTGCCAGCAATTCCTCCTTTTTTAACTTTTTCTGTCTGAAAAATACACATTTCTTTGCAGAGAGCTGTCCTGTTTTCAGGACAAGCAGTGATGAGCCACAGGAATGCAAGTTTTGAGATTTGCATTTTGGAGAAAACTGAAAACTAGTTTCAGAAAACTGAAAGTAGCCAACATAACCTATGAAATTGGGACAGAGACAGGGCTACCTCAAGCCAAGTGTAAACACACTTGGTGTGCAATAATTTAGAATCACACTAACATCCCATTAAAAATACTCATTTTAAAAAATGAGATGCACTGTAAAGCAGGTAGTAACTGAAGCATTCAAGTCTTAGAACAGATGATGTAAGAGAAGGCTATTTAAAAATGCAATCTCCACCTCTTTCTCCATTCAGAGCCCACAGAGGGAAATGCAAAGCAATTCTTGTAAAGTGACTCAAAACTTCCCAGCCACTACCTGTGGCTCGCTTTAGTCATATGTGGAGTTTCCTTTTCTTTGAAAAACTTCAAAGACTGTAAGCTTTCAATAAATACCTCCCCATGTAATGTCAAAGCTGCAGTTTCCTGCCCAAACTCAGCCTAATATAACTGATGCTGCACTGCTTTCTGGAGTCTATAGACACAGGTATCTGCTGACAGCAAGTGGCACACTGAAGTTCAGAAACCCCGTTGTAATTGAGTTTAACCAATGAACTGATAATCACTGCAACAGTTTAGTGGGACAAAATCAAGTGGAACAATTCAGAGTTTGCACAGAGAAGAAAATATTTCTGAAGAGAAGACAGGAGAGGAAAGGAAAAAAGGAATAGAGAAATAAGGAAACAACAGTAACTCAATGATTTTAAAAGAAAGTTTATTTCCAATCTGAAAGCAACTAAGAAAGGGAAGTACTGAATAAATATGTAGCTAACAAAGTTCACAGCTGCTGCGTAAGGATTCACAGGCTCTACATACATGCTGCTCTGAACTTGCATCAGTTGTTCTTTTGCTGTAAATCTGATAGGACCATGAACAGTTGCGTTGAAGAGATGACTCCGCCCAGACTGAGTGTGGCGACTCTGCTGCCCCATCCCCTGTGACACCTGTAATTGGCATGAGGAGCCTGAGGAACAGCCTGGCTAAAGAGCCCCACAGAGCCAATTCCCTCACTGAGAGCACTTGAGCAATGGACATCACCACAGCAGGAAGAGAGCTGAGCGAGGAGGAGCTCTGCAGGCTTCCAGTGTGCCACACTCTCCAAGCCAAACCCTCCCAAATTCTCTGAAGCTGACTAACTTGCACCTTTGAGCTGCAACAGATCATGCAGACTCAAGCCCTGATTCTTCAAATAGATGTAACAGCACATGAACTGATGTCTCAGCAGTGCCTGACTGATATTCCTACAAATTTGAGTGGTTTAACGGTTTTCAGGATATATTTGCAAAATTGGCTTATTTTTCTTTTTATAATACTTGTTTTTATGGTGCACTTAAGATTTTGCTACCAGAAATACTTATCTGGGGCAGCACACACTCACAGACAAACAGCTGCTTTTAACTAGTTTTTGAGCTCAAGGAAACCATTGTTCCCAACTTTTGTGGGTAGCAGGGGAAGTCAAATAATGATGAATGGGGAAGAAATAGAACAATGGCCAATTTGTCTGGCTGTCAGAACTGCCAGAGAAGTGGCATTGCCATCTTGTCAGGATTCCTGCACTTGCAAGCTCATCTGGAAGTCTCGAAAACCACTTTCATCAAATTGGAAGAGTTCTGCCAAAATCTGGCTGAAACCTATTCTACATCAGCCAGCATAATTCACCTTATTATGAGAGTTCACCTTATCATGACAGCCGTAAATGGAGTGAAAAAGCAGAAGAGGAAGGTCAAGTTGCGTTTATGAAAAACAGAAACACTACAGCCACCTGTGCCAAGGCTGTTGGTGGAGAACTGAGCAGAGAGAGATCTTTGCTGTTTTCCCAGCTTTTATCTTGGCTTTCAGCAGGTACCCAGGGACCAGTGTGCTTATCACCAGTGCCAGTGATGGCATTCCAGTGTTCACACAAGACTTGGCATATACAGGGACAACAGGTCTCAGTGGGAGAGTGCCAACTGGGAGATGTTGTCTCTGGGCCACTGACAGCCTAAAGGTGAGCAGTGTAAAGATTATTTTATCTGGGTTTGTGCTGCTAACAGCTGCTGTTAGCTGGCAACCTCTTTCTCTTCATTACAAGGTCCACAGTTAAATGAGTTTCCCATCAAAAATGGACTTTGTATATCCAAAGACATGTCAATAGGTGATGCTGCCAGTCCTTGTTCTGTTTATAGTTTGCAGGCAGAGAGAATATTTCTTAGGGATGTACTCACTCAGGAACTCTAAATAATAACAGCAAGAGAACAAGGTAGAGAATAGAAAGGGGAATTTGACAGCACCACAGTTTCCACAAAGTAAATAACAGCTTCTAGATCCAAAGTCTAGGAATTTCAGGGAAGATGTGACAGTATGCAGAAGTTAAGATGTACTAAGTACATTAAAAAAGCACAGGTTGTGCCAAGCAGTCACATACAATTCAGTAATTCTGTATGACTATGAGAGCACACACTCATGACAGTGCCTCCCTTTTTGCTTGTAAGTCTGTCTCTTAACACTTGAAATCTACTTAACAAGAGAATGGCAAAACAATCTGTTCCTGGGAGCTGTATTCAGGTAAGAAATTTCCTCCAAAACATCTGAAAAGTGGAAGACAGAACGATTGCCATGACTGAAACAGGTACTATTAGAATGTCCCATTCCTCTGTTGAGGCCAAGTTAAAATGATTTTGTACCAGCAATTAAAAACCTCAAAATGTCTAATGCAGAGAAACTAAGTAGTCACTACACTACTAATTTACCTGTATCATTAACCTGTTTCCTTTTTCTCCTTCAGGGAATATGCAAAACCATAAAAGAGGTACTCTGCCTTTTTTCAAATCTACTACTCTTCTTTTAATAATCTCTTATGCGCATCACTTAAGGTAAGCCATTTTACAAACATTTTTGGATGTGCAGATAAAAAGATTAAAAAAAATCTGTCTCTTAATGTCTTGAATGTATTAGTTTAAAAACAAAAAAGCAGCTAATCCCATCTGTGCCACAAACCATTCTTGCATTTTCTGATTTTTCAGTCATTACAACCTGTATTCCAATCTGAATTATCCCTACACCAGAGAAAAAAGCCCACTGGAGATGCAGCTTTAGACCACTGTCGTATCTCCAGGAGCTTTTTACATCCATGTGCTAGTTTCTGTTACGCCAGCAAACTTGCCAGGTGTTGGGAAATCAGCCCATTTTCCTTATCTTGCCTCACTAAGATGCCTGTTCAGGAACCTCTCAGCAAGTTCTACAGAACCAAGCAGTAACATGATGGACAGTGTAAAAGTCTCTTGAAAAATAAGTAAAAAGCAGCAGCCAATCTACTTAAAGGCTGATGATGGATTTAAACAAAAGAAAGGGTAAAACACTGGGGTTTTGACAGCAACATACAATGCTTTTCAAAGCAAAAAAGAAAAAATTAAAGAAAAAATTCCACACAATTACTTGTGCCCTGAAAGTGTAAATGGTTTGTCATTCCTTTGAGCAAAATACTGCAAATAATTGAACAGAACAGTAATAACCCAAGGAAAATCTCTTATTGTTTCAGAACCTGAGATGGATTGGATTTATGGGGGTCACATTTCCAGCAGAGATAAATACACAGACTGTGTAGGACAAATGTTCTCACTTGTTGATATAGGCTTCTATGTTTATTGGGATAATTGATATAAGCTTGTATGTTTATTGGGATAATTAAAGTCTGCTTTGAATATAACCCTCAGTTAAAAAGTCTGGTATCACCCTATTCCTGATCAGGTAAGGTGTCAACCGCTTAGTGCTAATGGTGATGGCCTAATGAGATTGTTTGATTTTCCTCTGGCCAAGTGAACTTCACCAGCAGAATGAAAAATAGAATCAAAGGAATGCCAAACTGATGGGACATTTTACAATACACATAACACAACAAGGAAAAATGCTTGCTTCTGTGCCTCAGTTTGAGTGCATTTTATTATCTACAACAAAAGAACCAAAAATAGCTCTTGATTATTGTTTTGTTGTCATAGGTGTCTATGCTTTAGAAGGTTTTTATCAATAGAGCACAGGACACTTTTGGGGAAATGGTGTTCAAATATATACTTTGCAAATAAAAAAACAGGAGTACCTTGTTATAAACAACGGGCTAGAGTTTGATTTTATACATCTGCAAAGACAAGGCAATTTCCCTTTTTTTTTCAAGAAAAAATGATGCATGCTGAATAAAACTTTTTAAAATCTTTGTACAATTGTAAATTAATAGCTGAACAGGACACAAGTTACCTGTCATTTCCAGTCCCTTAACACCTTAAGAAAATCAGTTTGCATGCCACCCAACTGAAATTACACAGAAAATTTAACAGAAAAGTTGTTTTCTTTCAATGACAAAATAAGAGTGACCAGAATAGGTTTGGTATAATGCACTTCTGCATCTTGGTCAGCTGAAGGTGTAGAGGTCTGACAAATCTCAACAGCTATAGAGCTGGAGTTGCCAGATTCAGAAACCCTTTCGGTCAGATCCTTACTCCACACCATCTTTCCTTGGTGGCTAAATACCGATCAAATGGCTTCCTGTCCCTGGGGAAGAACACAGCAACGCAGGGTGATTTCTCTGCTACAGCACAACCCTCGCAGAAACCAGAGCAGCCAGTCAAACAAATCCCGGCAGCATTTGAGGGGTTATTAGGGTCAGGAAGTAGGGGGAACGGCCTTCCCAGCTCAGGCGCTGTTTACGTCCTTGAGCCCGTCCTTGCCTTGTGTGCTGAGCAGACACCGCGTGCCCGTCTCACACCCACGATCTGCAGTATCGGTCAGCTGAGCTGGGTTAATCACACCAGCCGGGATGGGGCTGTTTACAACAGGATTTACTCTTATGAAAACCATTAGCACTTGAGGGTAAAAGAGGCCCTGTTGTTATGAAGAGTGTGTCTGGCACAATAGGTCATCAGCCCGGAGCACCGAAAATAATCCCCTCTTTTACTATCAGGAGAGGCACTAAATTACAGTAAAGCAAAGCCCACTATGGAGAAAAACGGGAGAAATACTTGAAAGGGAAAAGTTGACTGCGAGGTCAGGAGAGACTTTGGCTTATTCCTTTATGGGAAGAATTGGTATAGGCCTGTAATTTAAATGTGAGAGAAAAATTGTGAC
Source organism: Orthonyx spaldingii (assembly GCA_013397795.1). Taxonomy (NCBI): domain Eukaryota; kingdom Metazoa; phylum Chordata; class Aves; order Passeriformes; family Orthonychidae; genus Orthonyx; species Orthonyx spaldingii. Next base: position 106,756 of record VZTJ01006691.1, read on the forward strand.
TGGAAATGTGGGAGTCAGTTTGTAAGAGGCAGTGATATACTGAGCTGATTTACTTTACCGGGTTCATCTTTTACAAGTTACTTCTGTCTAGTGTGCCAAAGCACTCCCTTTGAGACAATTTTCAAAAGATGGGTAAAATCGGTGTGTAAAGTACAGAGATTTCTACTGCCTAACACCCAGTCCTGGCATATTCTTTGCTTCCTCCTCCTGAAATCCTTTTTGCCAGTTTTCCTATCTAACCCGATCTTGTCCTGTCTAAACTCCACTACAGGACCTTCCAATGCAGCATCAGCTTACCAAAACAGCTCCTTCCACTCCTGGCTGAATAGAAACAGGAGGGAAAATTACCCAGGTCTCCCCACACCGAAGATGAGTCTGTTATCAAAGCAGGCCTTGCAGCTAAGGCACACATAATCACCTCAGATTCTCTTTGAACACTCAGCAGTCTAAGTTACTCTACCTTATTTATTCAGTAAGTTTTCCTTTGTAGAGACAGCTAGCAAAACATGGAAGCAAAACATGGAAGCACACCTTTTGCAAGAGTAACTGGTAAGCTAATAGTCACAGCAATTATTTTTAAAATACTACAGTTTTCCTGACTGAGCTGGTTGTGAATGAACACCTTGAAGCAAACCAACTGGTATGAAAAAGAAAGAATACTCACATTTGTACAGTGGTCAGAAAATGTCCTGGGAAATGAGAAGAAGCAAGAACTGAAGTTATTTCTTTGCTAAGTCAAAGGCACCATTCCAGCCACCATTTCCAGAAACTATTAGCAATGAAATTTTTTAAAAAAAAAAATAAACCTTGAACATTCATGTCAAATGATACAACTTTAATTTCTAAAAGGTGATAAGTACTAAGAAACTGATCTAGTTGACAGGCAGTTAATCCTCCTTGCATAGTACATTTATCTCCATGGGATATCAAGATTTACAACATTTCAGGAAAACTGGCACCTAAGTGAGCAAGCAACCTCAATCCTATACAAAAGTTACAGACAACCTAAATGTTTCCAAGTTTTACTTTAATTTATGCAGAGAATAGCCTTTGCTTTGTCCCCATCTATCCCACAGTACTGTATTCTCTCACTGCACTTTACAGTTGGCCTCTGTGTAGAAAACATAAAAGGCTGCAAGCCACACTGATATAGTAATTCACAATAAATCGGCTCATTCTTTTCAAACTTGGCCCTTCTAAGGTCAAATACCTCAAGGTACTTAGTTACGGACTTTATTTTTTCATGTAGGATGCACTCACAATACTCGGGATTCCTTAATAAAGACTTTGTCCAGAGGATGTTCAGTCGTTTCCTTGAGAAGGCAAAAGGTGAGGCTTCAGTTTCAGAAGTGCTCTTGACCCTAATCTAAAATAAGCAATGAATCTTACAGGAAGCCAAAAAATTTTACCTTGCTTAACCAGCTTGCTAACAAGATGAGTAAAAACACTTCTTCATATAAAAAAATTGAAAGTTACATTTTGCTGTATGTGTTAGACATACCTACAATGGATTTTTTTTCCTTTCCAGAATGATAGTTGGAGAGGAGCATTGTACTTATATCATCATTAATCCCGTTTCTCTAGTAACTTGTGTCCTGATTTTCAAAAGCACTGATTATCAGCACATCCTAGGTACTGAATGGTAGCAGCAGGGACTCAGAACTGTTGAAAATAGACTACTAGTACTTGTACTTTTGCTGCAAATGTACCACTTAAAAATAGTTCTCTTGAAAATGGGTAACTTCAACTTTTAGTGAAAATCATTCTTGTAGTGTTTTAGAATGTCTGAAGTAACTATTACCGGTATTTGCTTAATACACTATAGTGAATTACGATCAAAATTAATGTAAAAAAATTAAGTTTATGATAAATAAACTTTGGAAAAATTTATACAAGGCCGTAAATAAATAATTTGAACTTCAGTCTCAGTAAGAAGTAAAACAATATGTCACATGACAACATCATCCTATCTAAACAATACAATCTTGCTATATTTTATTGCATAATAATTTGAGAGTAACATCTTAAGTAAAATATGTAAAGAAACAAAATCATTAGATTTACTTTCTTTAATATTGAACAACAAGTTCTTTGTACATAATCCAATTCAAAGATAATATAATTAGCACTTCCAGCATTAACAGTCTGTATGTACAATGAATGAGATGGGGTAGATAATCTAAAGAGTATTCAAATCTGTATGAAACAAATCGACATACAAAGATTTACAGTAGTAGGCTCAAAATCCAAGACTCTTCCATCGATGGAATGCAATTTAAAAAGACTTTGTTGCCTTTATTACTTGTAAGGGTTCCTGAAATGGTTATTTAAACAGCTGAAATCTTCAGTAATGCCTTCATTATTTGTACATGACATTAAAAATTAATTCCAATACTTCTATTTTTTACTTGCTTGTAGACCAGTCTGAAATCTGATGAAAGGATAACAAGGAAGTTTACTATATAATCCTAACTCCATATTCCTGAATACAACAGTTGGAAGTAGATGATGTCAGTTCATTCCAAGGGTTATGTACACAAAACTTAGAAAATGTTCTTCACTCTTGCATAAAATGTGTACACAGTATCAGTGAGTGGGGGACTTCAAAGTTTTTATGGGCTGTTGCTGGCATGGACCTTTGTTGGTTGAAAATAAAATACCTTTCACTCTATTGTTCTGGTAGCAGTTTTAGAAGTTAATCATCAATCCCTGGTGTTTCACCCTGTTGTATTCTGGAAGCTATTCTAATGGCTTCTTCCAGAGACTGTTGTTCTCCAAGCTGAAACAAACGCATTTAAACAGAAATAAATCCAAAATGGTACACTTGGATAATAAATGCATCAAAAAAGATCTGAAAGCAAAGATCTAGATATCAAAGAATACTTCAGCCCAAATAAGTGTGATCAGTACTGTCACACCTCTCCTGGGTAATATATACCAGCAGCTATCTAATCAGCATGACAATTAAGATAGCTGCTGATAGGAGATTGAACTGAGTTTCTATGTAACTACCAAATACATTTGCTTCAAAGAACTGCTGCATGATAAACACACTTCGTGACCCACAAAGTGGTTGATATTTCAACTTGGCATATACTACAAAGCTCAGACAAGGCTCGCAGAAGTCACAGTGGCTGCTGCATTGCATTTTATCACTGGTAAAGCAAACAAACATCTTCATTTTTCTTAACTCTATAACAGAAAGTCAGCTCTTTGGAACATCATATAACATTAATTTATAGAAAAAGTGTACATTTATTGCAGAATCCCAACTGTATAAAAAAGCTGCTGTGATGACACTGTTTGACTCTACAGTTAGTTTAGAGAGGAAATTACGTGGTACTACCAGAGGCAACATAACCAACCCTGGATAAAGACAATTCGGCACAACTTTGGGAAGGAGTCCATGGAGTTTTATAATATGTTCTTGGGAACACTGAAGACAACCTCAACCTCACCAAAAAAATGTAAAGCTGGCCATTACCTATTGGCTCAGGAGAAACACATATGAGAGTGTGAAAGGTAAAACCAGATTGTCTGACCTAATGGGAGAGTTCTAAGTATCACTAGTTATTTTTACAGTCACTGCATATCACGGTTCTGGAGCCACTCAAGACCTGTGTTATCACCTTGTTAGGGCTTCAATCGGACTATCAGGCTACTGGCTTTACCAGTACTCAGAAACCAAATGCATTCATTTATTAGTATCAAAGTACAAAAGAAAAACCAATCAAACCCTCAGGAATAATCAACAGTGTTTTAATTTTGAATTCTCTCTCTTCTATTTGTGTATTTTAAGCTTAATTAATGTAAAGAGACTTAGGCAAATGTTCCACTGCTGGTAACAGAAGAGGGGCTTGTGCAGAGAGTGCCTGTTTTCCTTTCATTCAAAGGAGCTGCTGCTGAGGGTGCAAGTTACTTTTTTTCTTGCTTCATGCAAACAACTGTCTTCTGACATGGTTTCTCTTACAGGCAGTTTTGATTACTGCCAACTTAGCTCAAAAGACAGGACTTCAGAATTCTGAGCTTCTCGACTTTCATTGCTCTTTCAAGCAGCATCTGACTCGCTACTTTCCATTTAACAAAGGGTAAAATAACAATCTCTTGTTTCTGCTTGAGGATATTAATACTGTTCCTTTCAATCTGAACTCTTAAGAGCTCTTTCATACCCAGAAATTACCTTTTTCTGACAGCGTTTGAACAATGTGAGGAACTATTTACAGAGACTGCTTGTACTCTGCTGGTTTGGCACATAGACAGAAGGTCAGTATTTCCAGAGATTTCTAATTATTAATCTTTCTATATAACTGTTTGCACTATTTTGCTATTAGCACTTCAAGGTTCAAATAACAAATTTGCTAATTTTGTAAGTTCATAGCCATTTACCCTTGACCATTTGGCTTTATATGTGTCAGCTGTATATGTACAGCTGAAGGATGAACAAAAGCACTTTTTCACTAAAAGCCTGTGACTTTATGGACAACTCAGCTGACCTGAAGTTTGGCCTTCCCTCAGCTTTCCCCTTTTTTGGGAGTTTTACAAATCTACTACAAGTAGATTTGGAAAATTAGATGCTGCTTATTCCTCTTCCTAACCCTACATATTATTTTAAATATGAGATCATATGGCTGTGGGCTATTTTTTTTCAGGGAAACCAAGCTTATTAAAATCATTTTGTTACCTAAGAGCCCTAGCTCTAGAAGCAAGAAACACTCCAAAAAACCATTTATGGCCATCTTACCTGTACTGCAATTTGTGTCCCGTTGGATGTAGCCAACAATGTAACAGGTCTAGTTTCTGTAGTCACTAGATGGTGTCCGTGCTGCTGGTGTCCTATTTCTGAGGAGGCACTGTGAAACGCTGCCAAGTCTTGGGCCACAATAGCGACCTTCAGGACAAAGGGAGAGAATCACCTGCAAGGCACATCTGTTCCTGCTCCTGACCTCGCACCACCACTGCATTCAGTCACATTCACAGCTGCCATCGCTCATGAGCATAATTGTATTGTGCAAAACAAAAGTTGCCATAATTGTGTTCTCTAAGTTATCTACTAGCTCTTAAAATATAAATATCCTCAGGACTGCAGCAATTCAATAAATACACCTACAGACCTGTGATTATCTACACAGGGATTAATAAGTATCTGTACTAGTTCAGTTCGAACTCGGCAGAAACACCAATTTCGTGTAGTAGTTTGAGTTCATTCACCTGAGTTTTTTGGCTAGACGCCAGCACACTTACCAGATTTTATTTAATTTTGCTGTGAGATAAGGATTAGGAGTAGGTAAAGCAGGCTCAAACTTTAAAGAATATAAAGAAAGTTTATTAACAGACCTAAAAGGAAGGGAAAAAAAAAATTAAGAATCAGAACAAAACCGTCAGAACACTTCTGCTCCGACCTCGCAGAGCGAGGCTAATGAGACTCTTGACTGACTACATCTGCAGCCCGGCTCAGACTTTTTTAAATAACTCGGCAAAAAATTATGAGACTGTCGCAGAGGCCCGAGAAAGAAATTAACCTTTTCGTTACCCAGATCAAACTTGCAGAAACTGATCTGCTCTTGCACAGATAGAAGAAGAGTGAGGACACTTACAAAAACACAGCATAGAGACTCAAAGTCAGTGAGAGAAGCAGAGCTGAAGCTTAGAGGGAAGGAGCATGAGGAGTGCTACAAAGTAAAAGCTGAAAATTCTTCTGTGAAACCATGATTGAGACCAAGCTAAAATATTCCCTGTAATATATGACAAATGGTCTAAGGGGGGATGTGACGTTCTACCTGCAGCCAGTGCAGCCAGTGAATCAAGGCACCTGTGTAAAGATAAGTAGATATTGAAGTAATTGCAGCCTGATGAGAAATTTGAGCAGAGAAGAGAAGAAGCTATAATCCAGATCCCTTGCCCCGGGGAATGGTCAAAGGAAATTTACATTGCCAGTCATAGAAGAAGGGGATTTCTTTGCGGCAGTAGTAGAACAACTCATCCTTAAAAAAACACCCCATGAACTGTCATAACCCACCGTAGTAGCAGTGGGAAAGCTACTGGTGTGGGAGGGACGTTCCACAACAAGCAGAGATCTTTTTCTCCTGGGCGGCTGCTCGTTGTGAGGCTGAAAACCATAAGAACTGTATTTCTTGTGGAGAAGTCAACATGGTAAAGCAGGAGGAAACTTCTCTCCCTAAATGACCTGAAGAAAGACTAATTTAGAAGTGGTAAACTGACTGAAAGTCAAAGTGTTGTTTTCTTGTATTGTCATTGAAAAAAATGGAGAGGTGGGAAGAGCAAAAGTGTTCTGACGGTTTTGTTCTGGTTCTTAATTTTTTTTTCCCTTCCTTTTAGGTCTGTTAATAAACTTTCTTTATATTCTTTAAAGTTTGAGCCTGCTTTACCTACTCCTAATCCTTATCTCACAGCAAAATTAAATAAAATCTGGTAAGTGTGCTGGCGTCTAGCCAAAAAACTCAGGTGAACGAACTCAAACCATTACAGTATCTTCATTTTCATGTGGTGCAATTTTAGAACAGTAGAATGCATTTTAACTTAGAGGTAACATCATATTTGTACTAAAAAGTTAGCTGTTTTATCTGTATATTAAAAACCAACCTAGATATATATATTTACACAAACATTTCCCGTCTGCCAAATAAATTACAGTCATATAATATTAGCCAATGAAATTACAGTTCATACTGGATTCTGTTCTTAGTTCTGCCACTCATTTACTACATGACTTTGGGGAAAATGCTTCGCATTTCTAGGTCTTATCTTACATACACCTAAACAAATTACTGGACTGGTACCTCAGAATTTTTTCTTGGTGCCCAATTGCTTTTAAAACATTCTGCCATCTGCTGATGTACAGCACTGAATAGAACACATCAGACACGTATGAGGGGAATGTGTTGAGGGCCAGGTACTGAAAACTGCTTTGCAGGGATAAATCTATATCAATGACAGAAGTGTGGTTGCTCAGGTGCCCATGTTCTCCCAGCTCCGAAGGGGCCATTCCCCAGGTGTGCAGGACAGTGTCTCACCTGCTGACCCTCGGTGCCCTCAGCAGTGACCATGGCTACAGAATGTGTCCCTGCAGAGGAGATGACGGCGTCGTGGGCAGGGACTGTGATGGTGGTGCCATCTTGTGTCACCATGGTTATGGTATTGCCGATGGCCTGCATGTCTGCCTGGGATATGTTTACCTACAACACAGAGCAACTCCTCAGGCAAAGACAGCTTTGATTGCTGCTCAAGTCAGAGCCCTCATGCCATTTGCCCCACTGGTTGGGATCTGACAGTTCATGACCTTTCAGATGCACTTATCTATTTACAGAAAAGAATATGGCTCTCAGTAGTAAGAAAGAGGTTGCATCCTTAATCCCAGAGCCTACAACTCCATGTTAATCAGAGAGTATCCCAAATAACAACATAATAGATTATCTATGCACGTGTCTTACACAGAGGTCAAGGGGATTCAAGGTGGTGCCACCTGACATACTTTGATCTTGATGGAAATACTACAGAGGCCTATAAGGGCTTAGAATTTAAACCACAAATAAACAATCCATAACAAATTAATGACAAGTTACTGATGTCTCCAGTATAAATGCATTAGGGCATCAGATATATAATTTCATGTCTGATTTACAAGGTGATAAATCCCAGAACTGCAGTCAAGCTGAAAGATAATTTAAATATAAGAATTCTATGTCAAGGCTTCTGCAGGCCTTCATTTTAGAGGGTAAAAATACCAGTTACTTAGTATTGCAGCAATGTCCAGAGCTGGCAATATAACAGGCTCCTTGGATATTTCATTTCAGTCTGAATTCAGGGTATATCTTTCATATGTTAGTGGTATTTCAGCTGCCCTGCCAGCTGAGATAGACATTTTTTCCCATAAGCCTTCAATATACTGCCACAGTGAATCAAGAGAGATGTGTTGAAATCCCCTTCCAAAGAAATTCCATACAAAATCCTTAAAAATATGCATCCATGGAAAACCTTTAAAAAAAGGCAGCCATAGGAATGTTGAAGTGGAAAATAGTATAAAAGCATTCTTTATCCTTTAGTTTGTTAGAATGGTAACTGCATACTACCAACCAAACTGCTTGTAAAGGAGGCACCGGGCTGAAAAGACTTCCCACCCCTCAACCCCCAAAAGCATGTGCAGACAAGACAGGGAAGATGCCCGTCAGATATTAATAGCATAATCTGGGAATTGTGAGAAACCTCAGAAATAGGCTGTGTATATAACAATTGTTAAAACTGCCCTTTTCTGAGTGATAAAGGTAACAAGGAGAGACCAATCTCCTAACTTTGTATTAATATAGTTTCACATGTCAGAATATGTGGTTTCATTTAGGTATTCCACAGGAGGCACAACCCTAAACATATCCTGACACAACTCCAAAGAAGCTTCTTTCCTTAAGAAACCCACAAACATATTTATCAAGACTCCTAAATGATTTCAGAGAGCCCATGGGGAAGCTGCAAACCTGTGCCTCAATTCTCAGCATGGTTTTGCCAGCGATTGAACACTGTGGTTACTTACATGTTGAGTTCCATCCTGGGATATTAGTGCTACTTGTTGGCCTAATCCTGACTGAGTAACTGTAGCAACCTGTGCAGAAATGACATCGTCTCCCTCTACACCTGTCACGTAGGTGATCTGCGAGCCTTTGAGCACATCTTCACCTTGACCTATTGCATACAAAGAAGGCAAGAAGATACTTTATATACTCTAAATGCTCCCAGGAGAGCAAATGACAATGATTAAGTCCCATGCTTGTTTGAAGGTTTTAAACACTCCAACAGAAAAAATTAGTGGTAAGGTGAGAAAAATAAAAGAAGGAAAGATACCAGAAGCAAGTCAGAAAGTCTCATTTTGGAAACATGGGGTATAATCTAGCAATGAGTTTTAAGACACGTAAATATTACATATAAAGAAACTAGACATTTAGTTTGTAAGTAAATATTAAAATGTGATAAACATTTCTAATTTATTCATTAAATGTTAACTCCTCCATGCAAGGGACTCCATGCAAACACAACTGGATTTTTAAAAAAAAAGTTATTAATTAACAAACATACAGGCAATGCCTTTGTGTGAAAATTTAAGTAAGTTCATTATCTTGATAAATGTTTAACCTAGCAAATGAATCTTATAATTTCTTTAAAAGAAGGAATTAGGCTATAGCAAGTCTGCAGGACGCACTCAGTGCAGTTTCCCATGAACATGTAACAAAACAACTTTTCTAACCAAAACAGTTTGTGTTGATATTTCCGATCTTCAGGCACATCTAAAAATCACAATTTGACAAGTGGTGTTTGTCCCATCACAGTATTTCCTTCAGCCTGATCCTTTATAGTCATAGGACTCAATACTCATGATACCATGAACAGCATACTCTGAGGAGCACTGCAGCACAGCAGCTCCTTTTCATCTCTGCCTCTAGGATGGTTTACAGAAACTGCTCTAAACCACAGCAAAACCAGCCCATATTACTGTGCTGCAAAAACAGATCTTTTTTCTCAAGGCAGAGCCTTTACTCTCACACAAAAGTTTGTCACCAGCCATGGTGTTATATATATGCTCTTCAAAAAATCTCCAACAAAAATCCGGTAGGTTATAATGAGCTTAGATTCCTCTGGTCCCTTTCCCACATTCATGTTTTTAGCAGGATTGCTGAGACTGCAACTCAAATTTCTCTCTTAACACCATGACTGCTACAAATGAGTTTATTATCTGGCCAATTGTTCCTGCAATTTCTGTTTACAAGTTTCCTACCACCCCAAAAAGTCTTACAGAGAAATTACAATATCTTTATTAAGTACTTTTTATCTATGCTTTCATTTCCTTGGCTATCAGAATCCCCCAGCAAAATATCATCCAGCCTTTTTTTTTTTTTTTACAACAAGAGATTCAAAGGCTGCAGTTCTAACCGGGAGGTGGCTCAAAGAAAGCCTCTTGTTCTTCCTCAATGGGCTCTGTGTCATTGTGTGCTGTCCGTTTGTGCATAGCGAGGGTAGAGATCTGCTTGTAGGTCTTCCCGCAGTGATTGCAGTTGTATGGTTTGGAATGAGTATGTACAACATGATGTTTGTATAAACTGGAATACTCTGTGAAACGTTTGTCACAGCCAGGAACTGTACAGACATAGGGCTTCTCCCCTGCAAGGGAAAACAAAAGGGATAAAGAGAACTTTATTCAGGATGCACAGGAAAAATTGCCAGCAAATGATATTTAGGGACACACCTTCATTACCAACCATACCTTAATTTCAAAGGCAACAGACAAGCTCAACCTTACAAAGTTTATCAATGCAACCTCTTACTGTCTTTTTTTAAGAAATACTGCCAGTGCAAGTTGGGCCCATTTTTCTCCCTATCATTCCATCTAAAACACCCTTCTGATGAAGGCGGAATGATACACACTGAAAGCTGCAATTTCAGTTTGTCACTGTACTGAGAATTTTGTTCTTTTATTACTGAAAGCCCCATAGTTTTCCTCGATGATCTGATATGTTGATTGACTAGTATCACTTCTGAGTCTTTAAAGCTCTGAGGAAATCCATAGGAAGCATGTGTATAAACAATTATGGTTTCATATAGAAGCATCTTTCATTTAAAAATCAGTGAAACAAGTGTTCAAATTACATTGTAAACTAGAAATATAAACTGAGATACAAAAGGTCCCTCTGTGAAGCTTGTCTGTGTTTCTATAAAATATATAATGCTACCAGGCTAGTATGTGGCTATCACTTGCTTTTACATTTTAGAATATTCAAATTTGCACTTATTATTTCTGCTCACTAACCCTGAAAATCGAGTTGGGTAAGTATTTTCACATTCAGTCTATAAAAAAGGAAGTTTTGACCACAGTTCCAACAGCAAGGAAAATACAGGGTGACTCATAACAGTGAGCCAAAGTTAAGCTCAGACTTGTCCTTTACTGGTATTTATTTAAGAAACAGCTCACAAGGGAGGCAAGCCCCAGAATCATATTAAAAATTCAGCCCAATGTCCAGTTTAAAAAACTTTGCAGCCAAACCAAAATTATTCTGCCTTGACAGCAAGGTGGGAAATCTAACTGCTCAAGTATCCTCAGCTGAGGGAAGAGGAGGTCCAAACAGAAGTACCAAGCCAAGTCATAAGCACGTGACTATACCCAATTACAACACACTAAACCATTGTTCACAAGGAGAATGACACAGCCTCTCCCAAGCAGATTCCACTTCAAAACACAAGAAATTGCTCATATACCTGTGTGTATTCTCACATGATTCTTATAATTAGTTGCACTGGCAAAAGCTCTCCCGCATCCTGGCTCTGTACAGTAATAAGGCCTTTCGCCTGTGTGTGTCCTGATGTGAACCTTTCTAATGTTAGATGTTGTGAATGACCTGCCACATCCTTCAAAGGGACACTTAAAGGGCCTTTCACCTGAAAAAGAAAGACAAGAAAAGGTACACATGCAAAAGTTATAAAAGAATGAAAATCTTAAGTTACACTCAGACTTGAATGTAGGAACCTAAAGCTACCTAATTCTATTTTTGAGCTCCTCGGTCAGAAATACCATGAACATGCCACTGTGGAGCATTCTAGTTTAGCCAAAACTAGCAAAATTCAGGAAAAATCATATAGTCTGTAAGCTAAATTATGAAGCATTTAGATTAGTACTTTAACGTGTATAGGCAGACCCAGTTGTTTGGATTATCTTCCACGCTGCCCATAATCTAACAACTATTTAACAACCTCCCCAATTCACACATATATTATCCGAACCAAGTGTATCATACCATTGACATTTGTCAATTGTTAATTCTTAAAATGAAAAAAATACCTTCATGATTTAGCATATAACCAGGATAAACATGGATTAGTAAAAATTGTTATATAAAGCACTTAACCTTAAAAAAGAACAAACTTGCTAAAGAGAAGCAGCCATGAAACTCAAGTTTCAAACCCCTAAACCAAAGCAAATCACAAATACAGGTTCTTTTAAAGCAAGTCTCTTCACGTAATATAAGTTTAAGCACAATAACTTACATCACTGCACCAAACCATTTCACTGTGAATAGTAGACAAGGCCAACTAATAATACTCCAATAATCCTGACCTTTCAGATCTATCAAAGCACACAGAGATGGAGAGCAAAGGGGGTTAAATTTGGAGAAGTTCGAGCCACTGAAAGGCTGTCCTGGTGTAATTTCCCACTTCTAGAGCCAAGTACATTCCATGCACTGTGCTGCTTACCAAAGAGCAGAATCTGAGAGCAAGAGAGAGCAGAACACCACTACAGATACAACAATAAGTACTTAAAAATAAAAGAACAAGTCCTGATAGACAGTAATGCCACGAAACTCCAGAGTAGTTTGCTCCTTGGCAGAGGACACTACTATTCACTCCTTCGGGCAGCTGTTTTGGGAAGGTTTTCCAGCTTCCTGCCAAGGCAGTGTGTATTCCCCGTACACGCCTCAGTGTTGTGTTACCATGGCTCCCCTAATTCCTGCTTCGGCCAGGACCCCAAACACGTCTTAAAGCAGCAGGGCTGCAGAGCCAGCCCCACCCAGCAACAGACCCCGCACCAGAAACCAAAACAGATCGCTCTGAAACAATGCCCGCAGGAATGTCACCCAACCGGTCCCCGAAGGGGCCTTTTCAAATTCTAATGTACTTCCTAGCAAAGCCATCTGTTTCCAGGTGACAGAAAATTCCAACACTGGAAATGCAAAGCCTTGAAGCTCTACCCCACTGCAGCATGGGGTACCATCCACAGCAGCTTTTCTGATCCTAGAGTTGTGTGTCTGGGGAGGCAAGCATTCCATGGTGCTGAAAGTGAGACTTTACTCCAAGTGAGGCAAAAGTTACTTTTGGTTAAAACAGACAGAAAATGAAGAACGCGCTCACTCTGATGTACCTGCTAAGGGAAGGGAAAGGTTTCTGAGCCATGGGAGCGAGTGGGAGAGCCCAGACCTGCCTCCACCGGCTGCACTGGGACAGCTTGCATAAGGCATGAGCGCACTCTGCTCCGCCCCCTGCATAAAGGAGTTGCTGCAATTTTCTGCTCATTCCTGAGCTTCCCGTAAACACTCATAATTCTAAAATAAGACACCTCTGGCCCCTGGGCTGCTGGGAGATTATGATTCTATTAGTAATATTGTTCAGGTGGGTGCCTTACTCGGGGCTGGCTCAAGTCTTTTGTCTCAACTGCTAAACACAAAGAGATTAAATTACCACACAACTTCTGTGGCCATAAAGAAGCAAAGAAAACAGTCCACAGCTAATGAAGTTGTCCATACTACAGAAACCTTTCAGTTCATAGTCTGTACTGGATGCAGTGCATATCAACAGTTCTCTTCTAGAGATGAGATGATCCATGTTCATCCTGATGTTTAAAAATCAAGATAGCACTAATCTCAACAGATTCTCTCTGTGTATGGAAGTCCGAAAAAGCAGAAATAACTTCATGTAATCCTGAGTTTTTACAATTTTTATTGCCTGTATTTACATCCCACCCCCCCATATTATTATTTTTAATTTGAAAAAAATCCGAACCCCTATTTCTTTCATTTTTTTTTCTTGTTGACTCACTAAGTTTCAGACAGTTCAGTGGAAAAACTTGTCACTGTTCTACCAGAGACATAAATATATTTAACGGAATAGGCTAGCAAGTGACAGCTTATTCTTCCTACATTTAAGGGTTGTTTTTCTTTTTTTTTTTTTGGAAGATCACAGGCACAAAGGAGACATTGTGCAAACTTGTTTACACGTGTGTGCACCCACAGAGTTTTGCAGAGTGTAGTGTGTGCTGTCTAGAATTTGTGGTTTGGCTTTCAGTTTAATGTTTTTAGACAAAATGTAAGATTTTCTTTTGTGCCTTTGCAAGTTCTAGTAACAGTTTGTTTTCTATGATATTTTTGTTTTTCTGCTGGAAGAAGAGGTGGGAAATCAGGATAATAAGCTCAGAATATCAACCTTCATGAAGCCAGCATGCGAGTTATATTAAAGCACCAAAACTGAGAAACACTGAAGCCATGTCTAAAAGGCAAGACAGATTACTGAGGAAAAGTTCCTTGTTCTGTTACAGCTGCAGATGAAACTGTAAAGGCAAGGAGTGACTCAGTGACAATGTAAGTGAGGCACTGCTAAAAGTTAGTGCATTTGCAATAGCAGTGTGAATGCTTAAGCACTTTTTTCAAGAAAAGCATGCTGGATTTGCAGTAAATGCTTACCATGCTGAAATGCTGCTGAGCTCACTGGGCTTCAGAAAGAGAATATACACAGGCTGATTTTGTAAGTATAAAGTCACAGAAAGAGGAAAGAGAAAAAACGAAAAATCCACCTAAGTGAATTAACAAAAAAGGAATGTGTGGTGGTAGTACCTGTGTGGGTTCGAATGTGCTTCTGCAGGTCTCCCGAGGTCTTGAAGGATTTGGTGCAGTTCTCTTCTGTGCACCGGTACGGCTTTTCACCAGTGTGAGTTCGCACGTGGCTTTTTAACCCATACCCTGGAGACAGAAAGGATGGTGTCACAGCATGAGCACACAACTAGGATACTCATAAACCATCACCAGCAAAAGCTGTGCTTGCCATTCCAATCAGGAATGTTGATGAGCAAAATTTGCTCTTTCATTCTTCATAAGCTCTTCAGTCTAACCCTACAGAGCAGCAGAACTCTGGGTAACAGTTTAGAAATTCTTTCATTCTTTATTTTTGAAGAAAATACACTTCCATAATGTTCTCCTTCCCTTTAGAAGGATAAACTGCAATTATTATAATGCAGACAAATATCTACTCTGGCTTCTGAGGAAGCCATATGCTCTGCATTTCATCTAGTTTTTACCTCTTCCGACAACTGTCATCAAAATGCCATTTAATTATTTGCTCATAGGAAAAGCAATACCACTGATGAAGTCAGCAGTAAAATCACATATATAGGTGCTAACCAAGAGCAGTCATAGACACTCATTCTCATTAAGATTACTTTTAGGAACTCATCATCATCAAAAACTCTACCAGTCTGAAGTGAATTTTGGGTCAGGCCCTCTATGAATTATTTTGCAATGAGCATCTTACCAAGATTTTCCTTTCAGCAGTTCCCTGAAAAGATAATGGCTAAAGAAGCCTGAAACAACTATTTTAGAAAATGAACCTGAATTTCACTTGTACCCACAAGTGATGTATACATTTCTACAAAACAGAGTCTGTAAGAAAATGGCATCAGCTTTAGTTTCAGAGTGTTCTCCCCAAAACAACTGAAATGCCTATTCTTGATGCTTTTAAAAGCATGAAGCATGTGAACCAAGCTGAGTATTAATTCACTTTTACACCTAAACTCAATTTCATGATCCAGCCCAGCAGAGTTCTTAACATTTAAACCAAAGAGTATTCAGTACTCAAAGTGAATTTTGTCCAAGGCAGAGATTGTTGAACTACAATGGTACAATGGTTCTAACAAAAAATATAGTATTTATAAACAAACAGCTGTTTACAGCCATATATCAGTCTGTTTCAAAGGAAGAGAATATTTCATTACATAGTTTTGAAATCCCTTTACAAACACTATGCAATTAAACTTAGGTGGAGCCCTTTAAAAGTGTGGTTGTTTCCCTTTTACTTTTTGCATCAGCATTTATTTTGTTTGTTTCTATTCAAAGCAGTTGTATTAATTGTATTACATTGGATGAAGTTATTTTAAAAATACCTTATTTAAAAAAATAGAGCTTAACTTTTCTAAGCATTATACTAATTTACACTCAAAGTCAAACAATAAAATTTGAAACAAGTTTTGCTCTTCACTTTCTCCTGTGTTTCATTCCTTATGATTGCATTTTGCACAATCAAATTCAATCTCAGGGAGAGCATCATTTATGAGCAGAGCAATCTGTACAAAATGTAGAGTTCACTTCATGACAAACTCTGATATAAATTCAATAAAGAACACTTAAGCCAGCATCTTCTATCGAAGTTCCTTTCAAATTTAGACCAGAAGATCAGGAATCTGCCTCAAGCCTACAGGTTCAGCTCTCTATTATCACCTCATTTATCTTTTGCTATTAGTTTGATGGTAAGAAAGGCCTGCTTTTTAAGATATAATTTGACTGTAGCATGACAGGTGAAGAGCAAGGGAAGTGTTGAGTGCTTCACCTCATTCCCCCTTCAGTAAGTAAGTTAAATGCTCTGTCCTTGCTATATGCTACAGTAGATGAAAAGGTGACTTTTTTTCCAGTTCTCCCAAACCTACTTAGCAGTTTAAAAAGGCAGTACTAAAAACCTACTTTGTTCAGACACAAACACTAACAAATAGGAGGAGCTAGTCTGCAAAAGGTTACCTGTTGCAAAGGCTTTGCCACATCCAGGATGTTCACATTGGTACGGTCTGTCTCCTGTGTGAGACCTTTCATGCACCTGTTGACATCCAATGCAGTGACTTAATGAAATGTTGTATTTGGTTACTTCAGCACAGAAACAGTTCATTCTCAAAGTCAACATATTTTCTTTATCTTACTAAGATTCACATTCAAGTGTCTGTTTATATCAGTGATAACAAAATAATGAAATATGGTAACAATATTTTCCCTAAAACTAAAGATGTCTCTTTGCAAGGTCTAACCTGATCCTGCCAGTCAGTTTTGCACAAAACATTTCTGTAAATACATGGAGACTTGCCATCATGCAACAGCATTACAAACAGTAGGTAAATATGCCTAAGAGCTCACTCTCTGATTTTTAACTCCACTGAATGCTTCCAATAATGCTCTTATATTGCATGAAACCTCTACAGCAAGGACATCATTTTAGCAAGTGACTCATAAAGTCAACTACTCACTGACTCCTGTATTTAGTCAGAGACAAAGCAGCACTGTGAGGACATTACCTCATCAGCAAGGGATTGTCTCAGCCTCAGCTGAATGTGAGCAGCCCTACAGCATTTACTGCTTCAGTAATTCCTTTACTTAATTTTAAAAAAAGAGAATTAAGTTGCCATCTGTGAAAAGATGTTCCAGCTTTTCACTTTGAATATTAGTTTTGAAGAGTCTCACTTTGTACTATGATGGTGAAATATTTCAAACACTGGAATTTTTGCATGATCATGCATACATGTAAAGTTGATAAAGCGAATTTCTGTGACACTGCTGGTGGAAACAAGCTCAACATGCTGGCAATACAGGAGCTGAACACGATCCCAGAACACTAAGCAAACTCAGCTGAACACCACCAATTACTGTAAAATCAATCCAACAAACATTTGACAAAACAGCCCCACTGCAACTGGCTCTCTCTCAACATCTATTACTTTTAACCAGATAATCTTTCCAAAAAATCTTATCTACAAAGTAGCAATGCACAATTTACATCTCATCACCTTAAGATGGTGAGCTGTTGTGTACAGTTTTCCACAGCCATCATAATCACAGCGAAAGGCTTTCTCTCCAGTCTGTTGAGATTTTGCAGTCACTCTTGTCCCATGTCCTTGCAAGACAATCTTAGGTGAAAGAGAAAAAAAATTAATAAAGCCCAACAAAACCACACACTGAAAGAACAACAACCAAAATGGATCAAAGAAGTTACAAATTTTATTTTGCTATCAAGCCAGAGCTGATTCTGACAGGTTTCTTTTGTTTCTCTTTGCTATGCCATGTATTTCCAAGTCCTCAATAAATAAACTAAAAATAAAGAACTGAAAAGCAAAATCTTATGATGAAAACCGTAAAACATATTTACTCATACCTAGCAAATTTAAAAGCTTGCATTAATTAGCCAAATAGCAAAGACAGTTCATAAGCACAGTGGTAAAATGACCAAATTAGTAGACAAACAAGTCTTAGATTATATCTGAGGCACTAGATCTGTTCCTAAGGGAGATTAGTCATAAATCAGACCACCTTCAAAGATAAGTTCATGGAAAGGCCAAACAATAATTAAATGTCCTTAGAATGAGCAGTTTTTGAAAATGAAGGAAAGCATTTTTTCCTTGGTCTGCCATGCCTGTATTTTGATCAAGCTAATTGGAGCAATGTGAGCTAGGTTCTACTCTCCTTTCTGGCATGACAACAGGAAAATATACAGCACAGCTTCAGGAGACAACTGAAACCTCTTGCAAAAGCTCCTTCATACACTGAAATGCTAGAAACATTCATACAGACCGAACACAGAGGCAGAAGCCCAAACATCAGCACTTTGATACAACTGTATGCAAAGCAGTCAAGACTATTTTAAAAGGTCTATCCTTTTAAACCACCTCCCTTTCTTTATGGATCCAATTCCATTTCGAACTGTCAAAAGAACATTTCACAGGAAGGATAAGTAACAGCATTTCCAGATAAAACAGTGTCAGCTGCAGCAGGTTGCTCACAGCCATATCCAAATGGTTCTGAATATCTTAAGGATAGAGACTTCTGAAGGCTGTCCCCTACCTTCACATTCCCAACTAATTCTTCTTGGGCCTGTGAAGTGTCTCACTTTGCCAGCTGCTCAATAACCTGCTTTAGATTACCAGTTGCCATCCCTGAACTCCAGAATGCTCCTCATATGTCCCACTGTGATTTACTTCTGGCAGATACCGAGGATATTAAAATTCCCCATGAGGATGCGGGCCTGTGAACATGAGGCTTCTTCCAGTTGTCTGAGGAAGGCCTCATCTTCTTCCTCATCATGTACTCTGTGGCAGATAGCCACCACCACAATATCCATGCTGCTCTGAGCCATCTCCCATCCCAAAGCCCTGTGCAGCCCTGCTGTTACCACAGAGAGGGCAACTCCTGCTCCTCTCTTTCCCCACCTGGCCCTTTCAAAGAGCCTGGATCCATCACCACAGCACTTCATTCATCTGAGCTCTGCCACCACACCTCCCTCATACCACTGAGACTGCAGCCCTACAACAGCTCACAGACCTTTATTTCCTTATCTGGATGAGTCAGAAACCTGACTGGGAACACCTTTCCTACACATTCTTCAGAGAGGATAGGATAGTCTTAAGAACAGTCTGAAGGTAACAGGTTAAAGGAGCAAACTTCAATATGAAATTTTTAATCAGCTGAAAAGTTCAACTCCATCACTTCAGAAAATATTCTCTGGAACCACAGAGAAAAACAACCTCCTGGATCAAGAAATCCCATTACTGATAGTATTGTTTAACCTATGACAGCATGAAGTGACAGGGGTCACTTCAATACATTAAAGACCATGAAGAATATGCTTAGTTGAGCATCTGCAGTGAAGCACTAATTTTTTTTTTCTATCAGTAAACCTACTACTATTTCTTTGTTGTTCCAGCATATAAAAATATGTTTATATTTGCTCAGTTCTGCTATACAGGTCAAGTATGCCAAAGTTTAAAAGAAAATGAAAACAAGTCTATAATGTGCTGATATCTGCAAAGAAATAACCAGCCATAATCTTACCAATATTAAGATGGATACAAAAAGCATGGGAAAAATAAAACAAACAGAACACTGAGGAAAACTCAATTTAACATCATGAGCATTTGTTGGTTCAAACAACTGTTTGCAAAAGTGTTTCTTCACAATACATTAGTTGGTATTACTTGAGGAATATTAAGAATTCAGTTAGTATCATTCAACAAGAACAGATATAGTAATACATTTAGATAGAATAAATAAACAGAATTAAAAATTTCCTATTTTTAAGAGATCACAAATGCATCCCGAGTCCATAGTGGTAACACAGGAGAAAAACAAAGATCTCAGATCAGATTTTTCTATTGCACGCATAAAAGCAGAATCGTATAACCAAAGTGTGTATTATGAACAGATGGGTATGACAGGTTTGAAAGGAAATAGTGAGATACCCATTTGGGCACACAGAGTCTTTTGTTTTCCCATGCAGAAATCACAAAGAGGTTTTATGCTTTTTTTCTTTGGTGAAACACCTAACTAACCACATGCAAGTCTGAGTCACTGCTTAGCAGTGTGACATCTGTTCTGTTACCTATGGACTTAAAATGTTTATAAATATACACAATTTAATTCTACATCTAAATATGTGACTGTTTTATATATTATATATTAATATAGAATGAGTTACAAACAAGTATCTACTTAAATCAAGATATAAGCATTATTTATATTTTCATACATAATTGATAGCTTTGGGCCCCTTCACCTGAAGGCCAACTGTAGTCACCTTATAAGGGTCAGAATTTGAGACTAAGCCTCAATACCTTTTGAAATATCAGATCTTGTTTTGTTTGGAACATATAATGCTCCATAAGATTGGCACATTTCCATATGGCACATATGTTGCCATATATGTATAAGATAAAACCACCTCCACATTCAATTTGCTTAGGGGCTGAGGCCAAAATCAACATTTAGGTGGATACTGGTTACAGGTAATTTTGTTTAATAGGCTCTTACTTCAGGTAAAACCAACAAAGATTTTATCTCACTCTTCCTTGAATTTTGCCTTTCATTGGAGTTGTATCCCTATTCCAAACTACAAGTGTGCGAACCTTCTGTATTTCTTAATTTCATTTTCTGGAACATGGTCCAATACAGTAAATAATGAATGTATTAGCTATTCTGTCCTTCCACAGTAATGCCACACAGGTGAAAGTGAAGCATCTGCAGCTTTAAATATTGTGGGACCTAACTTGTAAAAGATTAAGAACAAAAAATTTGAGCTGTCAGAGGTGAGCCTATACTTATTCCTTTCACAGATAATGTATTTTATCTTGAAGATATTTTTCCTCCTTATCTATTTCATTATTTCTTAAATAGGAGAAAAGGTTTGCCCAGAGAAGCCCCATTCTCAATGCAATGACTTTTCCATTTTTGATTTTGTAGTCTGAACATGTGAGGATATAGAGGTTTTAGTATTATTTTTGTTGTATATTTGAAGCTCAGAATAATTTTTCTTTGTCTTTTCCTTTAATAAAATACATTATAATGTCAAATACCATTTTCCTAACATAATTTTATGGATCCCAGGGAAAAAAGCTCAAGACTTAGTAACTTGCACCTGTATTTTCCACTACCCTTTGAACTTTTACATTAATATTTTCATATTAAAAGGTTTTTATATTTCTATATACTAACATCATGGATCCTGAAAAAGAAATGGAAGTATTTTTCTGTTCTTTAAGCATTCTCTAGGAGCAACACTTAACTACTGACACCTTGTAAAACCTGCTACAAAAGTCAGGGACCCTAACAGGTCAAGTGGAATCAAAATAAGTCACCAAAGGGAGAACAGTTCCAGACATATGCCTGGAATGGTCTCCCCTAGAAGAAATGTATTGAGACCACATTCTTTTTGCTTTAAATACTATCAAAAGTCAGTTCCTTCTCTGGAAAACAACTTCTGAAATACTTACACTCTTATTGATAAAATACTCAGGTTAGCTTGAAAAATCTTAGAAAGCCAACATAATTTTAAATTACCTTTTAACAGGAAAAAACCCCTAGAAAACAGTGTTAAAAGATCTTTTCAAAATCTTGTGACAGGATTTTGTACAGAGTGAGATAACAGAATCCATCTACATAGTTTGAAATCTATAGCTTCTGAAGGGTAGAAGCAAACCCTAGTTCATGGCTACAGGGCTCCCTATTATGCACCTCGCTGGGCAGAGAAGACAAAAGAAATAAATATATTTAATTATTTTGTATTGGGCACATACCTGCATTTTTTTATCTTGTTCATTTTCACCTATCATTCCTGTGCTACTAACACTGTCATTTCCATCAATAGACACCTGAAAAACAAAGTTTAAATGAGAAAAACATTTACAGGTTATTTTTATTCATCTGAGAAACAGAGGGTTACAGACAGTTCCTGGGAGTTTATTATTTCACAGTTCTCTAGCTCCCTCTTGGAACATGCTTATCCCCTAGTACATGAGTTTACATAAAAATCACCACTTGCAGCACCTGCATTACAAAACAGGCAAAGTGAGCATAGCAAAGTTGTTTTATAACAGTCTAGAAAAGACTGCTAGGAAAGAACTAAGTATGTTAAATTGACTGACAAAAGTATTAAATCAATAAATTCAACAGTACTGAGTTCTGGCAAAAAAACCCCAAATGTTTACTTCTTTTATAATAAAGATATCTCTCTCATTCCTTGTTAAGCAGAATGTACTTGTTTCAAACAGCACAACTGCTTTTTGAATCAAAATACCTAAGACAATGTGTTACATGTCAATTTGAACTAATCAAATTACCAAGACTAAGCAAGGACTTGGGTATTGCTACATAGGTTTGTTTTTAAAAACAGTCTCCAGGAGGAGAAAGGTATTGCTGTTTCCAAGGAACTCATAAAAATATTTGAAAGACTGTTAGATGTTAATGTGAAATTTTTATTTAAATAAAGATATAATTACCCAGTTTAAAAAAACACCCCAAACTCTCTCACATGCAGCAACTCAAAGAACAGGAACTTATTGTTCACTGTATAAAAATTACAGTATATTTTGCATAGTGTTCCATTTCATAATTGTCTCTGTATTAAGCCCAGGCATTCACAATACTCTGCATCCATTATATTCAAGGATGTACCTAAGCCTAGTCTAAGTGATTTTATTCTTCTCTAAAACAGTTCGGCAGGAACCCTTCCTCCCGTGGGCTGCTCCTGCCCTTTCACCCAGCAGGCCACAGCAGGCTCAGGAGAACACTGGTGGTTGTGTAAAGTATCTTCCCAAAGCACCAGCCCCAGGCACTTTGCTTGGAGACTGGCATGAGCTCATCCCACAAGAGGTTTTCATACTGTACTATTTCTCTAAATTAGACAATTATGAGCAATATACTTTTGGGAACTTGGAGTTAAAACAGTGAAGAGGAAAGTGCCCAAGCAGAGGCAAATTTACATTACAAAGAGATGGCAATGAGAGTCCCAAACCAGGTAATTCTATGATTTTTTTTTTTAAAGGAAACAATAGCCATTTTGGGATCTTCTCCCTCAGATTTTTTAAAGGAAGGGGGGAAAACCTGCACAGAAAGGAGACTCGAATTGCTTCCTTGAAGTACATCCTGAACTTCCTGCTTTTGGTTTAGAAAGGAACTGCTGACATGAAATTAGAACTTGATCAACTATTGGAAACAAATGATCCAGACAGAATGTGTATGCGTGTGTTTAGACATGCACAAGTCTCAGGAACAGTACTTTGCCAGCAGCTGTGATGGCACAGGAAAGCAGCTTATGGAAGGAAAGTATGTGTTGTAACCTCTTCATAATTCCATCACCCATCTTCTGACTTCACTGAGACAGTGATCTTTTTTTCTTTTGCTGCTTTGGGAGGATGGTGGCATTGACTCAGCCCAAAATTAGAGGACTCTAGTTAAGTCTGCATGTGCTTTGCATGTTGTTAGAAAGTGGTACTATGCCTGAAGGAGAAGTGAGGGACAATGGAAAATATACATGTTCCACCACTTCCAGTGAGCTTCTGGGTAGTCTGCTTGGATGTCTTTATATGAACTCTCCTATATTCTACACTGATCATGGGCACTCCACTGATCTTTGTGTTTCTGCCTTGTGCATAGGATTGGGAAATAGAAGAACCACCACTCCCTAAATCCACCTTTAAAACTTTCCTTGCCCTTTAAGTTTCAAAAAGAAAACCTTAAAAAAACCAAACAAAAAAAGACACCCAACTTTAAACTTCTCTTTTAAGAGAATCTTTAAAATTCTCTTCCAGAATTTGTAACAATTCTGGAAAGATTCCAGGGCAGATCTTTGAGCTCCTCCTAAAATAATCTCTTTCATGCTAAAGAAAGATTTAGTCTGCCTTCAAATAAAAACAGGAATACCCACATTGAGTCAAACTAAAGGCCATGCTACTGCACCATTTCATTTCCAACAGCAGCCAGTAGCAGATGCTGGAGAACACTAAACAAACAGGCCAAGCACGTAGTGATGCATTCCCCATAATATTCTCCCAACCTCCAAGCAATTTGTGGCTTAGGAACTTTCTGAACCAAAAGTCACATGTTTCTACCTAACAGCCATGGACACATTTTTCTTCTATGAATTTATCTAATTGCTCCTTGAATCCAAGGACATATTAGTGTCCACAGTATCATACAAGCAGTGCTGTAGCTTAACTTTGTGCTGTTTGAAAAAGTCTTCTTCATTCTTCTTGAACCCATCACCTGAGAGTTTCACCTGATGTTTCCCAGTTCTGAAACTGGTGCAGCCAATGACAAGCCACTACTCTTCTCTGGGCTACTTACAATTTTATAAAATCCTATCATATACTTACCATGTGTATTTACTTTCTTTCCGCACCTTTTTCAAAGTAACACCAGCTGCTATGAAAAGTGTACCCTGCCTCACTATGAAGTGTGCATGGACAAGAGGAAGAATCACAAAACCACATTTCTCCTTTTAAGAGAGATCCAGGGTTCTGACCATGGAGCTATTATTTGTTTTTGTACATAAACCAGGTGTAGTGCTTGGAAACTCACTTCCACTGATTTTCTCTAAAGGTTCCAGCAGTACCTTTCAGAAAAAGGTTCTGAGATGAAAGCTTAAAGAAAACAGATTTTTTCCTAAACAAATACACAAGTGCACTACAGGAAACAAATTCACATTACAGAATTAAAAAACACATATTGAGCTAAATAGAATGAAAATGCAAATTTATTTGTATTTCTTCTGTTACTTCTTCACCTTCTCAAAACAGAAACTTATTGGAAACTATAATTAATATGGCTGCTGGTTAAGAAGGGCAAGGTTAGGATTGATTTAATCTAAATGAAATAGTAGCTATGGAATGTGTAAAAGCTTGTGATTACAGCTCAACTAACATTGAAGTACCTTTTATTTAATGAAATACTAATGCATAGCATCACAACACAATTTGACTGCCTGCTTTAGGAGCTCTCAATTCCAACAGACAGAAGCATAATGAAAAGAATAGTGAAGAAGCTATTTAATTATCCTAACCGGCCTTCTCCCAAAATTTGACAACTCTCATTGACACTGAGAGGAGAGACTTTGAAATCTATTGTGCTCTTTTTCCAGAGCATTACAAGCACTGATGGCAATTATCCAGCAACTGGGACACTTCTTAACTACAGAGTCATGGAAGTTGCATCACCCATTACTATACTTGTGCTTTACAGAAGTCCAGTAAAGCAAACAACATTAATTTTTTGCATCATACTGCATTTTTACTATTGAAAATATGCATCAAACAAGTTTTTTTCTGAACTCAGTAACTGTCTAATTGTCTTTCTCACAGTTCATACCATGTGTTGTCCTTGCTCAGTACACCAGGCCATACTCTTCCCATTCAGGAAAAAACATCAATCCAGCAATAGTGCCTGAGCAAGAATAACTTAACTTTGTCCTTCTTTCCAGTGTCCTTTCAAGAGACTCCTTTGCAATGCTATAGTATTGAGAAGATTATTTAGCTGTCTAAATTGCTTTCTAACTCTGACTCCAGATCAGTGTTCAATCTTTTCTCCTTTTTATGCAATACTACACACCAGAACTGCTCATGACAGTGAAGCACTGTCATGACAACTTGGTGTTCTCTCTTCTAAGAGTCAGAGACTCTCTCAGTTATAATTTTATTTCTAAGACAACAGTTGGCTTGTGCTGCCAGATATGTTGTGCTGTACATTAAAACATGATAGATAGAGAAAATGCCTTCCAGAGTACCTTGGCTGCATATTGCTCCAAAGCACTGATGGTGTCTGGGTCGATGGCAGCATCTCCTGTGTGCAGTCCTGCCACGGTGCCATCAGCCTGGATGGCTAAAATGGTATCTGACTGTGGCATCTGCACCGTGTGGTGGATGTAGGCAGTGGTGCCATCTTCCAGCTGCACAGCTTGCAATGCACTCTGGTCATAACTGTCTGAGGAATGATATTGGAAAGCGTTAGGATGCTGAAAGGAGCAGCACTGTGTTACACGAGAAACTACTGCTCTTCAGGAAATGTCTCCTGAAATCATACACACATATGAAATACATGAGAAATATAAACACTTAAAATAATACTATGAATAATGCAGAAATTTGTTTTCAACACCTCCCATAGTTTTATTTCTACACTTATAAAAGTACGAAAAGATTTTTATACTGATCTCACCGTATTTACAAAGGAAATCAGGAACACAAATATGCTTTCCATTCCAAATCCACTCATAATAAAATGATAATAATGTAAGAGATCTACTGATGTCATTACTTTAGATTCTAGAATTCATAGATCTCACATTTTAAGAAGAGAATCATGCATATATGCAAAAGAAACACAAAATATAAAATGACTTTTAACAAAGAAATTCTTTATTACATTATTTTCTCTTACTACTGTCGGTTGTAAAATGTAATTGTCACACTGGTTTAAAGAGACAAAGTATATACTTGATCACTTTTTCTAGAGAAGGGGTACTATTACACAAGATTAGTGTAATCATCTGCTGCAGAAACATAAATTATCATTTGGGATAAATACATTTGCATTCTTGACTGTCAGCTGTCACATTTTCTGCCCTACTACCTAACGGTATATACTTACTTCAATGTGATCCTGGGCTAAAAAACATTGAAATATACTTGATTACATTTGTAACTGTTATACGAGGCCCAAGGAAGAAACTGAACCACTCTCATTACAACAATTTTCAGATTTCACAAAGTTAAAGCAACAATAATCCACACTGGGAACCCCACTAAGTAAGATGATTTCAGAGAGTATCCTGTTTTATACTGCTGAAGTTCTGCTGAACAGTGATGTAATAAATCCCACTTGATAAAATAGTTACCTTTTGAGGTGTGATGAATAAATGCTGTAGTTCCATCTTCCAGCTGAACTGCTTGTCCATCTTCCAGATGCAGGCTGTCCCCTGCTCAGAAGGAAGAATTACAGCACTTCAGCAAGAGTTCAAAGAATCCATTAGAAGGAAAGATTAAACACTAAATACCTAGGATTACAAAATACCTAAGATCTCTTCATGACTGTTTCCATTAAAATAAGAAATCATGCTATTATCATGACTGTTAATTACTTAATATCAATATTTATCAGTAATACATTATTTTATAACATATTTCTTGTATTATTGCACTCACTGCTTTTAGGCATAGGTACATGTTGAACATAAGCAGCAGAACCATCTTCTAATTGAATCACTTGGCCATCCATTAATTTACCATCTGAAATATACAGAATATTTTTAAGAATTCTAATTGTGTAACACATCACAGTTTTAACACAGAGTTGATACTTTCTAGATTAACATATAAATAAAATATCAACAAGAAATAATGTTTGGTAAATAGTAAGCACAGTGTGACTCTACAGAGCTTTTAAAATTCTGGGATTAAAAAAACAGAAAAGGTCTGCTGTCCTATCTGTTAAGCAGAATGTTGATATCTGTGTTGGAACCATAAAGACCACTTCATTTTCATTTGACTTATGTTCTGAATTTCATTTTTGCATCTTATTAGTAGCAAAAATAAAACATTTCTTTTATAGTATTACTGTAATTTCCAACTGGAACTGGAGCTTCAGAGACATTGCACAGATTTTGCCTGACTTTACAATGCAAAGAGAGGGTTAGAAAGGGGAATACCACTTCAACAGCCAGCAGTCTGCAGTCCTTTGCCTACCTTTAGAATTGTGCTGTATGTAAGCAGTGGAGCCATCAGCCAGGGTAACTGCTTGCAAACTTACACCTTCCATGTTTTCCAAGTTGTCACCGTCTAGCAGGGAAAAAGTTCACCTTCACTATAACCAGCAAGAAACTCCAGAAATCTCAGCTTAAAGACCTCCATAAATTATGACATCCCCTCAAAGCACATTGGTTTGACAAAATAGTAGGAGCAAGTAGCTCTTACTTGCTTTCTGTTTTTTGAGCCTGGGACACATGTTAAAGCCATATGTTCAAGATTTCGCTCTGTAAACATGAGAGCTAGAATGTTATTTTCCTTAACTAAAAAAAAAATAGTGTCAATGATTAAATAACTACAAAGCTGAGGTTTTAGGAGAACTATGAAATAAGTCATCAGAGCCAACAGTGAAATAATGACACATATACTTGTATTGATAATTTTGTTTTGTACAACACTGCCGGTCATTAATATACACAAAACTATTTAGATTAAAATGGAGATTTAGGAAATAGTTTCTAATCATGTAAAATCATAACAAACCTGTAAGGAAACATCAAGTTTAAGCCAATTTCAAGTCATTAATCTATTTTAAAACTCAACTTGTTTAATACATACTTAGATGTAAACTGAATTTACAAAGTATAAAACAGTAAGTCTATACCAAAAATAAAGTCAGATTTTATATTTTGTATAATTTTGGCACATTTACACTTCTATTATCTTAATTAAAAGATAATTTCCATCCAGAATTAAATTAGTGAATTTAATCAATCTCAGTTAACAGTTTTCGGTTGTACTTTTAATTCAGAATACACTACATGAATTTTAATGTTTTATCTAAGTTTCAAAGAGAAAAGACAGAATCATGTAGAGCTATTTTAACCTGAAGGTTCACCTTGCACAGCTACAGCTTCTGTTAGACACAGAGTCACGTGCTGGGCCTCCATTCCTCCTCCAGAAAATTCCGTCATTCCCTGAGAGTCTCGATTTATCTGAGCTAATAACATTGTCCACCTAGAAAGAAAGTATTCAGAAAACAGAAAATTGAAATACAGAACCAGAACTAGTTAATCCCACTTTAATGTGATTTTTATACAGCTGCTACAAATACTTTATGTTATGTTTTGCATAAAATAGATGCAAAGAATGATTGACTTATCTGGAAAACACTTTAAAGGAATAAAAGTTATCTGAAATAGATAAGTATTACTACTTCAAATAACTTAGGTGTTAAGGACTTCAGGTAGCAGTTACTAAATTAAAATGCATCAACCACATTTAAATTTCAGTTAAATATAAATTATTTAACCAATGTAGAAAGAATAATGGTGGTAATGCCAGTACAGGTAATGACACCTGTTTGTCACCAGAATTGAAATAAAGCTGATAATTCACCCACAGTCACCCATGACAACAGCAGGGGTTTATCTGTATAAATTAAAGATCTCTCCAGTGCCAGTAAGAGGTTTAAAGACAATGACACACTGGGAAAGTCTAACTGAACAATACAACAATTTCCCTAGATTTTCCAAAAAGGTTTCTCTTTAAACAAAAAACCAACCAAACCAAACAAAACAATCTGTCCTTTAAAATGATGAAGTATCCGATGATAAAATTTGTTAATTAGACATGAGGACAGTGATTAGGGAGTGACGGCTGTATCTCACAGAACCAGACAGAGCCATCCCTTTGGATACTCACATTTTCACCCAGGCACGTTTTAATATGGGAGATCACATCACAGCTTTTAATCGTAGTGTGGTTCTATGACCTGCTGGTTTCTAATTCAAGGCTGAGAATAATAATCTAGGGGGTTTAATTTACTTATGATTACCTTTATAAATACATTTAACTGGTTTTACCTCTACAATCCACAAATCTGCTCTCGAATGAGCAATTCATCAACAGTCTCAAAGACCACTGAGAAAATTGTGCTTCTGTCAAAACTAAGGAATAAGGAGCACAAAAGTAGACCATGTAGGTACTCCAGTGTGCTAACAGTATTTAAAAATTTGCCACACAAATTTAGTAGTTGAAAATTACACCCAAGCAGCATTTTCCAAATAAATCCAAGTATATATATAGTGAGCCAGACCATTTCCTAGAGCTGCAGGCTAAGTTTCTTATTTCTAGCTAATGGAACAGATACAGTTTAATAAAGGAAGTGGAAAGAAATGGTATCTTTTGGGAAAGTTAAAGATTTTTCATATGTTACACTGAAAATCCTACAAGAAAAAACCCAAAATATTACTAATGATCAGTGCATTCTAAGATTAAAATTCTCCATTATTTCTTTCTGGAACACTAGGGAGATTAAAATACAGGCTTGCAATAAGGAATCTGAACCTTGAACAACTGTGGCATCAAAAAGAAGATACAATTAAGCTAGAAAGCAAAATATAATTCAAAATGGGTGTGAGGGATTTTTTTAACATCCAAGAGAAGACGGGTAATTCTCCCTAACATCCTTTTCAGAAAAAGAAGCTTCTGCAGAAAGCAAGGCTTCTAAGAGATGGAATACAACAGAAAAAGAGCCAGTGCAGAGAAGCCATCCAGACTAAATTGCATTTATATAGATGTTTCTGAAGAAAACTAAATAGGAAAATTTGTTTTGGATGCTATAATCTAAGGGACATGGAGCTGTATGAGGATATAAGAGATCCTGAGTACAACCTCTTTGTCTGCCATGTCCATCATCATGACTTTGGACAAGTAACTTCTTTCCCTACTAGTCATTTATCATCTCCTATCTCAAAATAGGCAGAAAACTCTTACTTAGGAAGCACTTTGCTCACAAACCAAAAATCAGCATACTGTAGCTACAGTCAGCCTAAGCAGGCACTGAAGCAAAGCAGCCCCGCATTCATGTACCATGCAGCAAATAAGATCAGGAAACTGTTGCAGTTAAAAAAACGCAAAAAATCCCAAAAACCTATTAGCAAAAGGAGTTTTATCCGGACTAGTTTGCAAGGGCTGCTTTTCTAGAGGTACTGCGAGCTTGTAGCAAGTTAAATTAACTAATTCTGGTACAACATACTAGTGGTACCCAGAGGCTGGCTGTCCTCCGACCTGCTAACAGAGTATTGTCAGCATTTTCCATGCACTCAGTTTTCAGGACACCTCATGGAAGCAGGCTGCAAAACAGCTACACTGTTTCACACAGCAAAGAAAAAGGCTTCACAACCACTCCTTTTCAATAGAAGTATAGAGTGAAACAATTCCAGCAGACTCTGCACCTCAAAGGCCTTTCTCCTGGGGTCTATTGACAAGTATTCCCTCTCTTAGACAAAGTATCTTTTAAGAATCCCCAGCACCTTCAGTATCATCTGCCTTCCTCCAGAACTCACCTTGGGGCAGTAGTGAGGGAGCCAGTCAATGCAGACAACTGCAGAGCTCTGACAGGCTCTGAGCAGAACTAATTGCTTACAGGGTGAGTAGCTACTTTGGAAGAAAAAGAAATCTAATGAAAGAGAAGTGCAAGGGCTGAAGGAGCAATAGTGTTGTTTAAACTGTTTCACAGTGTTTGTTACTGTAGCATGGCTGACTGACAACTCACACAGTGAAAAAGAACCAAAGGGAACCACTGCACACAGAACAATGCCTACGCCTTTGCTCTATTCCAGAGGATCTGGACAATCATACAATCTCACAGAAGAACTCAGACGCAATGCAGTCTGTGTGTCTCCCAATTCTAGCTCCTTTCAATGGTCACTTCCAATATATCCTTTTCTCACTCCTCTGTCCTTCCACTAAGTTCTTTATCCCCAGCTCCATCCCTTCTCCTTGAAGTACCAATTTTTCTTCTTCAGTCCTATCACAGTACCAGATTTCCAGGACATGCCCCTTCCCGATTATAATCCCATCCTTCTTGTCAGAATAATTTAGAATACTTCTATGTTCACACCAACTCCTTCTGCAACTAGTCCCCAGGTCCTCTCTTGCTGCTGGTCTGCTCTATGACCCCCCTCACACCACTGTCTATCCCCCTCCTGCCTCTTTGTGTCAACAGTTCATGTTCAAACCCTCCCTGTAAGTACATCCCCCACAAGAGGCTGGAGCACTGGGATCCGCCCAAACACCAGCCCCCAGCTTTCACTCACTCTTCAGGGACATAGCAGCTTTGCTCTGTCACTCTGCTGTGCAGGGAGGAGAGCCCTCAGCCAAAAGTGGATGTTCTGCTCCCTTCCAAGCTCTCCACTTTCTTCCCAGTGGAGAACACTGACTAGCCAGGCAGGGCTATGAGCTCTGAAGAAGAGGAGAGATGTAGAGTTGGTCTGTGTTGCAGAAAAAAGGGTCAATCTATCAGAGATATTGATGCTACAATGTTACTTTGTAAGAGTGGTCAAACACAGGAACAAATTGCCAAGACAGGGTATGGACTCTCCATCCTTGTAGATGTTCAAAGCAACTTGACACAGCCCTGGGCATCCTGGGAAAATGAGACCTGCCTTGATCAGGCCTGAACCACATAACTTGTGAAAGTCCTTCCAACTTCAACCCCTCTCTGATAACCATTTCCATAATGCACACATTTACAACAGCATCACCATGCTGTTGGGGGATCATCCACCCTGCAAATCTACTCTCCTAACATTTCTTAATTTGCTTTGCTTTTTCAAAACTAGTTGGTTTTCATCACACTCAAATCTCTTCCCTTGCCTCCACTTTAGTCACTCTCTTTTTCTTTCTCCTCAGCTTCCATCAAATTCATCTCCATCCTTTTTCCAATCTGAATCTCACCAGTTTATTTCCCTAATCCACCTCACTGCTTTTATTCCTCTGTATTTGCATTACTAAGCTTTTTTTCTTTAAATCTCCTGTCTGACAGGAGTTCTGCCAGTTAAAATTGAGGAGAGAAAGATTTCCTTTACCCACTTCAAATATTGCAGCTCATTAATTAAAAACAGCTGAAAGCATCCATTTTTAGGAAAAGACAGGAACCCTGGGGTGGGACCTGTGTAGCAGCTTGGCAAGACTGACACGTGGATTCTGATTAATCTCAAGAGCTGTCTTACAGAAAAGACAAGTACAGGCTCAGTCACGAAGTACTCACTGAAGTGCAAACTTGAGACTTGACTTTGTGAACTCTTGCAAATCTTCACAGATCATACGCAAGTTGCAACTGTCAATTTTCAAAGGCACGTCAATGATGATATTTGGGAAGACTTTCACAAGGACAGTAACATATCTTGCATTCCTGAAATGATTAGTCACCAAAACATATCTATGGTATCCATGCAGAGAAAATTTTACCATTCTTTTAGATGGTTTAAAACACTTCTCACAAAAAAAACAGCCTGAGACAAAAAAATTACACTGAAAATCTCTGAACTGAAAAGAGTGTCTGACCACAGGCAACCACCCCCAGTCCAAAAACCTTAAACAGGCATCCAGCGGGGCACAGATGTGCAAGCTTTCATAAAAACAAACAAACAAAACACAAAACAAACAAACAAACAAAAAACCAAACAAACAAAACCCAAACCACCACCCTCTGCAAATTATCTGAACAGAAAAAACTACACTCAGGCACACATTAAATTCTCAACACTTGGAACCCAAAGGCATGTGAGGGGGGAGAGGGTAGTTAAAAATAAAAGCTTTTTCCTTTTTCATGAAGACTTCATCAAGTTGCCTGTCTAGAGAGCACCTCCTGTATTTTTCCCTCCATTAACACTCAAACAAATAGAATCTCTGGGTGCTATTGCTTGTTTTGGAGAAAAGATGCAATGTTAAAAGAAAGGTTTTCATGTAAATGCAATCTAGCAATTGCATTCCAAATACTGGAAACACGGATGTCCACTAAAAGCCAAGAATCAAGCAACTAAGAGCGAGCAGGTGGGATTCAGGCAGCTGAAAAGCAAGGGAAGAGCTGGCAGAGGGCATGGCTGCCCTGGAGCAGAAAGGAGATTTGGGGCACTTGGGAACTCCAGCAGCTGAGAGGATAGCAGGAGGAGAGCCCAGTGTGGCTGGAAAATAGCAAGAATTCATCATTTAACGAATGACTGCACCACTGTATTCCTGGACAAAGGAAAAAATCCTGCAGTGACAGTAGCAGAAACTCCTTACGAGAGACAAAGATGATGCTTAGATGATGGTTAATGGGAAATGGAATAAAGTTTGTAATGGCAGTCATGGAAGAAAACTTATAAAATACAAACTTAGAACATGCAGAAAAAACTGGGAATGAATGACAGGAGAAAAGCTATTCCAGACATTCAGCAACCTAGTGATTGGTCACTCCCGTCATGCAGACAGCACTGAAAAGTTTGAAATAATATGCATTTATTTAATTTGAAAAGAAACATCACTTTTATTTTTAATACACTTGGAAATAATGTACAAAACCATTGTAATTTTATAAAACTTATAAAAAGAGCAAAAAAAAACCAGTCAAGAAGGGTAAGATGGCAAATAATACATAGCCTCACAACAGTGAAACTTTCATTAAGGAATTTCAGAAAACTGTGTTCCCATGTTTGACAAAGCTGGATCCCCAAATCAATTCAAGTATGTCCACATAGTAACATAATTAAGTTTTTTATGAATTAAATACTGCCTACCTTAGGGTCCTTAATAACTGATAAGATTGCAAATATCAGTAATTTCATAAAACTAGTCGGAGTAACAAATGTGTGAAAAATCAAAATTAGTACCTACAATTAACAATCTGGTTAAATACACTTCAGTTGATCACTCATATGCATTACAGCCTTCTGAGTCTCAGTGCAAAAAAAAGTCTGGAAAACTGACTACTCCACACGAAGTTTTTTCAGACAACTCAAGAGGACTTTTAGCATTTTTCCCCCCACTAATTACATAAAGTCATTTGTCATCTGTAAGCTCAGAAAGACACAGGAGAACTAAGACTCTTTTTGCAATCTTACTTCTGCTCCCCTACATAGCTGCATGATAATCTTTTCCAGTATTACAGCAGAAATCTGTAGCAGAGTCAGAAATTAAATCTAGATCCTGTGGGTGCTTTGATCAAACACTTCAGTAGACGTGGATTTCCTTCTTCATCAACAGCCCTTACCTTTTCCAGGACTTTACTGTACTGAAAAATTGGGATTTGTGCTGTTGTCAGTCAGACTGACTTCCAGTGAATAAGTGTAACAACTACTTAATGCTGGGCACTTCTAAATTGCTAAGTGCTTTTTCACATAATCTCAATTTCTTTTACTGTATTTTTTCCAGTCTCTTGTAAAGGCAAAACATAATTAAACAGCAATTTCCACCACATTAATCATCCACAGTATAAAATGGAAACAAGGCTGAAATACAGAACAAAAATCTCTCCTACGGAATCTGGTAACCTCAGGTGGATCCAGATAATTTAATAGCAGATCACACAATGATGTAATTTCCTACATGGTAAAGAAATGTTGTGAATGATAAACCACAGGCTCTAAGTCCAGTCCTGGAGAAAAACCTGAGCACTCTCGACTGCATAAGCACGACATACACACTCTGAAACAGAGGTCTGAAGTCAAAGTCAGGGATCCTTTTTATTCTTTTCACAGTATTTCAACCTTTGTGTTCCACAAGAGATACATCCTAGTAATAATGCAATTCAAGACTAATTCACTGCCACAGAATTAGGTATTTCATCAGAAGCGAAAAGTAAATGCAAGACCAAATTTATCACTGCCTTAACCACACATAAGTCTAACTTCAGTGGGAACCACATTTAGCCTGACAAAATGACTTCATGTTCCAGCAGTCCTTTTGCCCCCAAAGTCATTTTCATACAGTTTATATTGCAAACCCCATCTACAAATTGTGAATGTTAGAAGGATTGTCAGATATCAATACTTGCATTTTATCTATATATAAAAATTTGGATTAACCAGTGCAAATAAAGAGTATTTACAAATCCTTATTCTAACTAATGAGATTGTGTGTATGTGTGTATTTTCACACTGTGGGAATGCTAAGGTTGCTGTTCTTTTCAAAGGTATAGCATTTAAACACAGGCAGATTGAAAAAGCCACTCACCAACAAGTCCTACACATGTAGAGAAGACTCAGGCTGATCCCAAATGTGACAGCTAACTTCACACGTTTCTTGAATATATTAGAGAAGAAATTACTGGTTAATGAAAGGAGGCCACAGCAGTTCCATCAGCACACGAGCTGTCAGCAGTGCTGACAGAAGCTAATTAAACTCATGCTGCAGCTCTGGGACAAGCACCTCACAGCAAACACCCAGTTCTATGACCACATCTGCCCTGGGTGCACTATTCCAGCAGCACAGCTTCCTGAGCCAGAGGTCTGAAACTGATTTGGGGGTCCTCTGGCAGAGCCAATTCAAAAATTTTTATATTAATAAAGTACAAAAAAAGCATATTAATACAGCTGGTCAATGAGCAATGCACTAATGACACAGTTGTTATTATTAGTAGTAGTACAGAGCAGCAGAGGTTTGGCTTGAGGAAAGCGCATCCATATAATCTGTCCCAAATACCAAATTCAAGTATGACTGAAACACCCGTGTCATTAGGAATGCTTGTCTGTGTGCATGGAATGATTTGCAGACCTACCGCAAATGCTCAGGCATACCTTCCTTTCTATAAAACCTCAAACCCATTTCTCTATCACAGACTGACCGGTAATAAATTACTTGTGTTTTAATAGTAAAAAAAAGTTAGGGTAGCTAATCATAACATGCAGACTCAGGAAAAAAGGTGAATGGCAGGCCAGCTGTTTTTCTGAAAAAACTTAGAACACAATTAGCAAAGATGAAAAAAACCCAAACTTAAAGTAATTTTACAGTATATGTTAGTGAGATAAAGCATTTTGTTCCAAACGGACTTCCAGCCTGGAACTATGAAGGGAGAACCAAATTTAAAGTACCTTACAGATGAACCTGTGTGTTTTTAGAACCACTGGCTTTTGTTTAGTTTTTTTTTACCATCATGTATATATAGCTAAAATATGTATCCAGAAGGCATCCAGGCGATGCATGTCAGAACTGTATCTAAGTTACTCCTAGAAATGAACAATGATGCCTATATAGACTAAAAAATATACATCTGATGATTACATGAATACTTAAGGGCTAAAAATCTGAAACAAACTGAGACCTACTATTTCTATTGCCGTTCTACTTTCATGCCAAACAGACTTCTAACTTTTTAGCTGTCAAGCAGTCACAAAAACGTCTTATTTATGTCAACAAAACAAATGAATCCTGGCCATGCCCTTTCAAATCCTGCAAACCCATTGAGACTGCCAACAAAACGAGGAATTTTGAGTGGGTTGTTTTTTGTGTGGCTATGAGTTAATTAGCAATCTGATAACTACATTACAGATCTATCAGCATTAGCCGTGACAGTCAATGGTAGTGCTTTAGCACAGGCTTGTATTTCAGGAACTAAAGGGACAGCCAGCTGGATTGCCAAAAACAGATTACAAACATAATTTAAAACACAGTACATCTAAATACCTCCTACAGAACTCTGTGCAGTACCATGTTAGCTGCGTGTGAATATACTTAAAATATGAGCAAACCAACTAACTTGCAAATACAGACCAATCTTCCAATTCTAGAAAAGTCTGTCATCAGAAATTAAGTCCAAGAGCATTAAGGAGGTAACACAATTTTCTGCTCAAGTGTATACAGAGGGAAACATTCTGCACACAGTAAAATACAGACCGAGGGAAGCGTTACGTAGTTTTATGTGTAACTCTGATGTTAATCTTGAAAATTGCAAAACCTGCTGGAAATGTAAATTCCCTTCAAAGTCAAAAACTTCATTTAATTAACAAGTGTTATCTTGGTGGAGCAAAGTACAATCCCACTCTACAATGAAAAAAAGCCACGTAACCCAGAGAATTTTAGCAGACTAAGTCACTGGAAGCATTTACTAATTTAGTCCAATTTGATTTTCAGTAACTGATCAATAATCCCCGAGGCACAGAGGGAGAGAAGCAAAATCATATTCCCTTAAATAAATACAACTAAGGGCAGATCAAGTTACACTTAGGTCCAGGCAAAACCCCATAAACCCCACTGTGCCAAGATGGGTCACAATTCCTTCCCCTCCTCCCGAGAAATGGTGTCCATTGAGAGACCTCGCTCAGACTCCTCACTCCACGCTCAGAACAAGACCTGTGCACACCTCAAGCTGCAGAACTTGCACTTCAGAGCTGAACTCTTGGGATTCAAGAAGAGGATCCATCGGTTTGGATCATAGTGTATCTTAGGGATCCCTAAGCTAAGCAGAAACCTTCCTCCCATCTTTTGGAATCTTTTGTGACACAACCCACAGGAATAAACTACCCAGTTCACCTTACCAGGTGCACTGATTTCCTTGCACTGAGACAATGAAAAACCAAGCTGCCCCCAATTACTGCTGAGCAGAAAGCATTGCTGGTGAGCTGTAGAGATGTGCAAGAGATGCAACAGCAGCACACGAAAAAAAAAGTCAGTGGCAAGGAAAAGCTGGCCTGGGATGCTGTGCTATGTACACACATGTCAGAGGCATCATGGGATGCACAAATCGTGGGGATGACCAAGGAAGCAGGTACAAGTCAAAATGCAGACAGGAAAAGAGTAAGTACAAGAGCACCAAGATGAGTCCCACCGTCCTCATGAATATTTGCATTCCGGCCATTACAAGGTCTGAAACTGGAAGAATTGCCCTGATTATCTCTGTGTGTGGAAACTCATCCAAATTCAGCCAAGCCCTTTGGAAAACAATTCGTTTCACAAGTAGGAGCTAGAGACTCCTGAAAATGTAACAGTGCTTCTCAAAGACTCCACCTATGCTGAGCACATGTTAACCCAAAACTCGTCAGGTGAAGACTCACATGCAATGGCAAGGAACGCCAACATCCCTCCCTGTAAATGAAGACCAAACTAAAGCCAAGGAATCCTCATCCTTATCCCTGTGCCCATCCCACAGAGCTGCGAGTAAGCAGTCACCGAAGCAGAAGCCAGCCCTTGGACCTGTCCACTGCTCTAACTCCTGACAATTCCCTTCTCCTGGACAGTAAAATGTCCACTGAGCTGAAGCAGCACAAAACTGGAAAGGAGGTATTCTAAAGAAAATAACTAAATTACAGCCCAATTTTGGCACCCATTACCAGGGACAATCCATCACTTGACCATCGCTGTGCCTCTCCTCTGAAAAAAGCATCAAAGGCTACACAAGAATGAAGACTGAGTGAAGTCAGTGTGACTTTCTACCTAAAGAACCTTTTACACTTGTTTAAGTACTTGCTTTATTTGAGCCTTTAATATAAAGCAAAATTGCTCTTCCTCAGATAGGGTAGTAGAAATGAAATACTAATTACAACAAGAACAGTTTAGGTAAATTATTAAATCAATTTGAAAAACACTTCTGAAAATGCTTTCAAAATGTTTAATTTTTACATATCATTTAAGCTGCAATCCATTACCAAAGCAATCATCCATTATTTGACCACATATTCCTGAGGTTCCTTTTCTGCAGTAATACAGACAAATTGCTTTTGACACAAACACAGCTTGAAAGCTCAAGGCATTAACGCAGAAATACAAAGAAACAAGCCATGAAAACACGACTATTTCGTACTCTGCCATTCTAAAGCCATATAGCAAACGCACAAAGCTAAAAATATATTACGGCTATGCTAAAAGGCTGCTAGCTAAGGACAACGTAATTTCATTTTTCAGGTACCATCATCTAGAAGCTACAACAGAAATATCTGGTATATAAACATATATGCAAAGACAGCTGTTAGGCACCATTTGGTGCAGAATCTCGATAAAACAAGAGGAAATGTTTGTTATGAAAGACTGTAAGCTTGCAGTTCATATGCCACTGGATCAGAAATAACATTCTTTACAAATACTGGTACCACTCTCCATATGAGGGCAGATGCAATTCTTTGATCGTTCAAAATAAACCCTTAAAAGATTTTTTAAACTTAAGTGGAGCTGCTCAATCGCAGCCTTATTTTAACAGAAAATTTAAACTTGCACGGAAGTCACGTCATTTTTTCTGGGTGAAAAAGCACCACAAATAAGGCCTTATCAGAAAACAAAAAAAAAAAAATCTTTGCATTATTGCAGGCCATTTTTCTAGAGGAGCAGCTTCTCGTTATCCCGTTCTATGAGAAGTTCTAGAGGAAAAAGGACTAAGGGAACGACAAAAGAAATTGTAAAAAAAAGAAGAAATAAAAAAAAAAAAGTTAAAATGCTTTTGCATTTTGGCGAGGTGAGCGCGATGCAGTAAAACAGCTGGATTTCAGGAGGCCGGAAGGGGCCAGGACCGTCTCCCGTGAGCTGCGGGACGCGGGGCAGCAGCAGCGGATTTTCCTCCGGAACCTGCGCGGGTCCGGCCGCGCTCCGGGCCCAGCAGCCCCGGCCGCCGCGGCTTGAATGTCGCTCGGCGCCCGGCGGAATGGAAATACCAGCTTTGAAAAAATAACAGTAATAAAATGAGGAAAAAAAAAAATAAAAAAAAAAAAGCCAAATAACGGGGAAAATGTAAAAATAAATGGGCCCCCTGATTCAGGCACGGCGGGCGTGAGGCCCGGAGCGCCTCAGCCCGCGCCCCCCTCTCCCCCCGCCCGTGACGCAGCGCCGAGCGGGCCCGGGGGGGCGGCCCGAGGGCCCCCCGCGGGCCCGGCGGGCGAGGAAGGGCCGGGCGGGCCCCGCGGAGCGGAGCGGC
>VZTJ01006691.1:147357-184329 GCA_013397795.1 Orthonyx spaldingii
GGGTGCGCGCCGGCGCCCATTGGCCGCGCGCCCGCAGCCCCGCCCCGCGGCTCCATAGCGTCGCGGCTGTGCCGGGCGCGGGGCCGCCGCCATTTTGTGCTGCAGGCAGCGCGATGCCCGCGCGCCAGTGAGGAGCGGCGCCATTTCCTGCCCGCCCACGGCAGCGCCGGCAGCGCCTGAGGCGGAGCGGACGGGCAGGGAACGGGCAGGGCACGGACAGCGGCTGCCGGGCCCCCCAGGGAGCGCATTCGGCCGGGCCGGGGCCATCCGGGGGGCCCCGCGGGGCCGCACGACCCGGCCGGGAGCAGGGAGCGCTCTGCCCCTCACTTCCCGGCCTCCTGCCGCGTTATCTCCGGCTGCCATTCCAGCCCGGCTCTGGGGAGAAGAACGCTGTGCTTAAAGCTAAGTTTATCATTACGTGATATTTAGGTATGGAAATGTGTAATAAATAGTCCAACAGCTCCCAGTCTAAGGCAAGCAAAGGGTGTTACGGTTAATGCCGTAAGTGATTTTTCAGAGAAAACCGTGTTGCGCAGTTGACGCAAATTATCCCCATTGACGGGACAGTAAGCCCAGCTCTGATGGAATTACTCCATCT
Organism: Orthonyx spaldingii; assembly: GCA_013397795.1. NCBI lineage: Eukaryota > Metazoa > Chordata > Aves > Passeriformes > Orthonychidae > Orthonyx > Orthonyx spaldingii. Next base: position 147,956 of record VZTJ01006691.1, read on the forward strand.
TCCTGAACATGAGAGATGTAAAAACATTGCTCCAGAATAATAGTCCGAAATTCTTGCAGTCCAGAAGTCTTGCATGTGTACAAAAAGAAAAAAAATACTTACTCGCAAACCGGCCTAATGGCCAGCAGTTTGCCTTTCTTAATTTACTGTTTCCTAATTGTAATTTTTAAACCAAGTACAAACTGCAGCCATCAGTTTGGTTCCAGGTACAGCAGCAGTGAAATGCCAAAGATAAAATCCTATTTCTGATTTGCCAACTCCCCTTGTATTAATAATCATTTAGTAACATCTCTGTGAAATGCTACAATCTCTATTTCCCATTCTGAAGTGCCTTATGTTTCTATCATCAAGTTTGCTATAAAAAGCAGAAATAAACAAACCAGTGACACACCATTTAAGATAAAGCTACATATTGATTGAAAAGTAACTGATCAGCAGCATCAGTCAAAGCTTTTCCACACTGCTCATTATGGATACGTAGAAGGTTCCACAGAGAAAATAACCCATAAAACTCACTAGGTATCCATTACTAGTCATAATTAAAATCACCTGCACGTTTATTGGCAGGTATTAATTACTGCACTGCAGACTTGATAAATCTTGCAGTAGCAGTCCTAGGTTATAAGAGATTTTTGAACAGAGCTTTGCTGTATTATGCTGACACATTAATAATTCTTTTAAGACAGTGATTTAGGGAAAAAATATTTAACACAGTTGAAGAGAGCTGTGGTTGTGCCTCACATTTGTTTGGAAAAAATTTTGGAGAAGGAAATACAAACCTCAGAGCTGTGCAACTTGAGGAGGACGCTACTGTAAAGATACAGCTACATTCAAAACACCACACTGAAATAAGTGAAGATAAGGATTTGCTTTAGATGTTTATTAATCCAAGGAGATCTTCCATAATAGAAAAAACAGAGCCTTTAAATTTCCCAGCTCTTCCTTTAGAGTTGCATTATCCTTGAAAATGGAATGGATAAGTGCAAGTTCTAGGAGGAAGATCAGTTTTTAATTTGACATAAGTGTATCACTGAAATTGATATATTGCATCACAAAATGCGCTATCACCACCAACAACAATGTAAAATTGTTTTGCAATTTATATAAATACATTTCTTGGAGCAAAGGAAAGCAAAGTTCTAGATCCATTCTTAAAAAAGATGCTCCTTGTTAACCAGTCTAGTGACACGTAAAAGCACCCTTGAAGTAAGACTGTATTTCTCACACCAAGATAAAATTCTTCCCTTGACTTGTGACTTGAAAAATATCATTGTTCCAGAACGGACAATGGCATTAAAATTGGTGTTTTCCCTCTATTTTTTTGTCCTCTGCTTTATACATGAAGCCTTCTCACTGCTGCTGTCACATATCCGCCATGAGGCCCAGTGGCTCATCTGTCCTCAAAGGTTCTCGTACAGTTTTTTGGATGCATATGAAGGTCAGCAGGTACCCAACAAGCAGAGGGTCAGAAATGGCTGATGGCAAACTTGGTGTTCCCAAGGAATGCACGGGAGAAGGCATGCTGGGAGCACGTCTGTCAGCTTTTTCTACAAAAATAAAACCCTGTCTAGAGATTCCCTGGGGGCCAGAGTGCACCTGGACGTGCCCATGAGTTACAGTCACAAAACCCCAAATAAGTTCTGCTCTGTGCACTGCCTAAAGCTGCACAGGAGCTACCCTGGGTCTCACACCACCACAAGGATGGATATTCCCATCCAAGGCTTCATTCTTTAGGCTTTTTCAAGGATCCCTTTGGTACTGGGGTGGGGCAGTGCGGCACTGCAGCTCTGGCTCAGTGTCCCACCCTGGCACCCCGAGCACAGGGAAGCGTTTGCCGCAGCAAGGCAGCCCCAGAGGAGGGGCTGGAAAAGCCCTCCCGCTGCCTGGAAAGGAAACCCCAAACCACCACCAAATCCTGCTACTCTGCTGATGCAAAAAACCACACCACACAAACCAATTTTCTGAAGACTGCATTTTGAGTATCATAATATATATATATATGTGCATTTCATTTTTACAGATAAAAACCCAGTTTATTTTTAACCTGTATTTAAATTTTGGAGGCTTACATTAAATTAAGGTAGCTTGTTTAATATCCATTGTAACAGCAGGTGACATTTTTATATAAAAACAGCCTAAAGAAAAAAAAAAGACCCAACCCAAACATTTGATTTAAAAGACCTGACACCAATGATCTCAAGGCAAGATCAAATGCCAATGGATTTTGCTTTTAGAAAAGAAAAAGGGGGCATTTAAGCCAACCCCTTCACAGCCGCCTCTCCCTGCTGGCTTCTTCATACAGTGGTTTTGATAGTGGTCCCAGAGGGAACTGTATTTTGCCTCTCTAGCTAAAATACTAGTTACTATAGCAACTTTGAAGGAAGAAAATTGTGGCTTCAAAACTGAAAGATTGGCAAAACTTCAAATACACTGTCTGGATCAGGCAGACAACAGCACACACTAATGCTGCAAGTGCAGAAAGAAGGGGAATGAAATGCACAAGCAGTGCACCTGCATTACCATGAGCTGGAAAGAGAGTATTTTACACAACTGGGGAAAAAAAATAATTGCATTTATATACCATAGCCCAGATCAGCCAATGACATTGTTGTGTTTTTAATAGATTGCATATGTAGATGTTTCACCCATACACTTGAATTGACAATAAGAACTTCACATCTCATTTACCTGCTTTAGAGAGGATAACTTTTTTTTGTACTTACAGTACACATTTGTTCAATTTTCTAGCTTGTACAGTGAGATCTTTAAAAAAAACAAAGGACACGGAAGGTGTTGCTATTTTTTCTTTAGCAGCAATGAAATATCACTAACCCCTTCTTACATATCCAAATTCAAGTCACAACCAGAGGTGACTGCACCACAAAGTCACCAGGTACAAAACTGCTAGTTCATTTTTTTAAATAACTTGAAATTATTTTCCCCAATACATCTCTTATTTTTTATTTTTATAAACAGCAAACATTTTGCTATTTTTGTACATAGGCTAGCAGGCTTGTTTCAATATGAAAGTGCTAATTCATTTACAGATTTATCAGTTATGTAGTGCTACATTAAGTGTCCAATATTCTACATATGAACAATCTTGATAAATGGAAATGATGAAGATTAAGTAAGGCTATCCGATTACCTTATTTTATTTACATTAAAAGAATAGACACCCAGCAGCAGGGATAAAAGGGAAAGAAACTGGGCAAATATGCATACTGCCACAGGTGTAAAAATTAAGTCTGCCTTCTAGCTTGTACTGTAAATGAGACATTTTAAATAGTCCTACAGCCCATGTCTAGTTTTTTTTCCTCAGAAAAAGAAAAGCTGCCTTCATGACATCCCCTCTTGATTTCTGATCTCCAAAGTGTGTCATTTGAAGCTTTAAATTCAGATTCTTCCTATCTTCAAAAAAACCTCTGATTTGCTTTCCAGTATTAGGTTGTATAATCAGGTCCCACTTCTGGGGCTTTTGTCCAATCTATTTATAAATTAGTTTAGAGTGAGTTGTAGATAACATGAACCAGTTCTGGAACCACTATTGGGAGGAACACAAGCTCTTCACTACAATCACACAGTAGCAGGAAAAGTGATAATTCAATTCATTCCTGGGGCAGGGCCTCCAAAATTAAATGAAGTTGGCACAACTGGAGCATTGAATTTGTATCCTCCATGCTTTTCAATCATTTTGGATTCTAAAACAAAACAAAAAAACAGAAGGAAGATATTTTAGTGCGTGTGTAGGGGGGAAGACAGCCCAAGATTCTGTGACTGACCATTTGAGTCTCTCAGAGATACAGGTTTAACCTGGGGTTACCCAAGGAAGGCATCAGTACCCACAAAGTGGAAATGTGCCAGGCCCCAAAGAACAGATGGACTGACTACTTACTTATTTTAACTTCTCAATATTATTACAGCCATGCTTAAATGAATTTGTACTTTAAAAAGCCCACACTTTAGCTTTTAGACATGACTGTAATTTAGAAACAGTATTTGAATGAATGCTGCTCTTATAAACTTAGTAACAGGCACACAATTCTTTCTGGTTAACATCAACAGACTTTGCAGTTGAATCAGGAACAGAGCACATGCAGAACAAAGCAGTACACAGATATTGGCTAAATTTTCAGTGTTGCTTTCTCGATTCAACAATACAAGCAGAAACAGCCACTGAAGCACCAGAGAAAGACTTTTTACACATGCTGCTACCCAAGCAGATAATTTGGACAGGTTACTAGACCACAAAACATAATTCTGAGAGAAAACTACCAAGTTCATCACTTTTCATTTTCAACCAAACCTTAAGGTCTTTGGACATCTGAGGTCCATGTACCCATCACTGTAACTACCAGTGATAGTTAAGGTGTTTGGTTTTACTGTCCTTTAAACACTGCTGTAGGACAGGTTTTACTATAAGACAGGTTTTTACAAGCTCTAATATCTGGACAACTGAAAAGCAGGTTGGTAGTTGAGGCTGTACCTTTACTACAATCTAGATAGTGCAGAAGGTGCTTTGTACTATTCCCAGGCCAAGATAACAACACTTATTAATGTCTTACACTGGTCTTAGAGCTTTCTTCTGTATCAAAAGAGTTGCAGTCTCTCTGGGAATACAAGACAGCTCTGTATTTTGAATCTGCATTTTGCATTTTGGCTCTGTTTCTTTGGAAACAGGCCAGAAGGATGTTGCCATGGCTAATGAAGTATGGGGGGAGAATCCCTCACAGCTCCACAGAAGACAAGTCTCTCAGCACATGGAAATTCTTCCAAGCTACATTAATGAGGGAGAACTGTATTTCAAATCCTTCTAACAGGATGTCCCCATGTGTGGCAGGTGGCCTAAATGTAGTATCAGTGCAAGAATTTCCCATAAGGATCTGGTTGCTTAAGTTAAACTTCACAACTTCTCTAAAAAACAGTACAAAACAAACAAACATACACATACCTCAAACTTCTTTTGTCTCCATAAAATGCATTAGTATATAATTTCATCATATAATGTCTACTGCTTGACAGGGTATACAGTGAAACTGTATTTTATAACCATTAAAACTGGAGCATTCTGGACACTTATAAGCTTTGTGAGGTAATTTAGGCTATTCTCTCATAAAAAGCACTTATTAAATGTGTATTCTTATTATCAATCTATTTATTGAAAAATTTCTGAACTTCTGTTTTGAAACATCTGTAGCAATTGCTTAATAAGACAAAGGATATTAGGCTGGACTGATTCCTCAACATTCAGTCTTGACTTTAGAGTGTGATATATATTGGCCTACTCTCAAAACAGAAAATTCAGAAAAAAAAGAAAAAGACAAACTGAATACAGATTTTAAAATCTGTATTATCTGTAATGTTCTGAAATATTTAATGGGCTTAATGATGTGGCTTTATAGATGGATACTACTTTAATAATTTAATGTTTTCCAGCCCACAGAATCCTTGTCTATCCCAGCTGGACTATGTCACATCTCAGGAAATAATTTATCAGCCACTTACATGTTTGTTAACATACCTGGAGTTCATCTACCTTCAAGTAATCAAATCAATTGTTTTCAAATCCAAGCAATTAGGACAAATATGCTTTTGTTTTCTTGGCCACCTCCCCAAGTGTTTCTACCATTCCTCCCACCTGTGGTAGTACCACACAGTTTGTGCACTGAGGCTCTGTGACCTGACAATCTTAAGAGATTTCCAACAGCTCTGGAGTGCAAAACTACCCTGCTTTGTTGGAGACATTATCAGACTTGAATGATAGGCCTCTTCTGTATTGTGCTTCTTGAGCACATCCAGGGCATTCACAGAGGAGCCCTCAGCGGTACAAAGGGGTGCAAATACCGTGTGCTGCCCGCCGCTGATCTGCCAGAGTTGCGATGTCCTGCAGCTGCTTCCTTTGTTCTTCGTTAAGGCCCTGTGTCAAAGCCTGGTACCACACAGGGTTACGGTTCTGAATTGCTGCACAAGAAAGAAAACGTGAGGAAAAGGAAAGTGTTGATTAAAATGTTCTAGAACTCAAAGCTTACTCAATCCCTGCCATTTTAATCAGAATAATATTCTGTCATGGTTACAAAATTCAAGACATTTAAAAACACTAGTACAGCTTCTGACCTCTTCCCTACCACTGTAAATTCATTCAAGCATCTCCCCCTGCTCTGAAAGTTTAATGATGGCTTCCCCTTTCCAAAGAAAGAAATGGTTCAAGCGTGTATTGGGAAGCCTGTTTGCAAGTTTTGAACAGGTTCTAGCTTACCACAGGGTATGCTAAAGTTAAAATGTAACTTGTTGGCCATGAAAAGAAATACAGTTACTTACTCTGAAAAATTGTTTTAAATATCTGATATTCATCAATAGGGTTGTCTTCATCATCAATAATTGTGGAATAGCCTTCCAAAGCAGTCTCTTCAGCATCATCTTCTTCCCAGTCTTCATCATCTCCATCTTCACCCGCCTGTTTTGCTAGAATTTCTAGATATTCTTGACCATCTTCATCAATGTCATCTTCGTCACTCCCCAGCTCCTCTGAGTCAATTATAACACATAAACAATCTTGAGAACAGCAAGAACAATTCTTCAGAAATGTGGCTAATTATGTAAAACAGGCAGTGGAAGTGGTAACAATAGTGCAGACTGGAAAGAGGGGAGCTCATTTAGTTCTTCTCCTAGTGCCACAGGCTTCTCCCCAGACACTCTTCCTTCATTTACACCAATGTGTAAGTGGGAAAGGAGAACTTTGTCACAGATATGTAAACACAGAGAGTTTGGAACAGCACCTGATAAAACTTTTAAACAAAACAATAGTCATGCTCCAAAGCAAGCCTGAAATAATGTCATGAAAACACTTTTAAAGGCACATTCAAACGGACTGTTGAAAAGGAGGCCTAAGAAATACAAAATACGATAGTATGACAAATACAGTGACAGTAGTTTGAAAAGTCCAGAATTCAACAGCAGAGATCAAGAAGAAACTGGGCTTTAAGTAGATAGATGAAAACAAACTAATTCCTTTGAGTATGGAAAAAAGATCAAAACAATCACTCAAAGACACTGGGCTGATGGTGGAAAGGGAATAGGGAATGAGAAGTAAAAGCTGAAGCAGAGTATAAGGAAAGACGGAACAAAGAAGTACAGGTGAGTTGCAGGCAATTTTGAACTTTTACAAAGAAGATGACAAAAGATGTGAAGGTTTCTGAAAGGCATGTATGGTGAAGAAAGTCTATAAAGGCTGAAGAAGTTGAGATTACATTCCAAAGAAATAGTCACAAGAATTGTCATTTTCAATACGCAGCTAAAACACCAGCAACATGGGACAGTGTATAATACATAGTGCAAACTGTACAGTGCATTACAACAGTTCCTGGAAACTCCTTCTGTTGACTTTACCCCTCACTCTAATGGGAAACGTGCCCCAGCAGTAACTGCTTTCAGCAATGACTGCATCCACACCCAACAGCCAGTCTGGGGGACCTTGGGGGAAACTCAGCCCTGGAAGTCAATTTTTAAGAGGAACTGGAAAGTAAATCAGATACACTTAAAAGTTGTCAAAAGATGTCCAGTGTTCTACTGCAGCACTTCATTTTTGGAATTAGGGTACTCAGAACAATGCCACAAATGAACTCACTATCACTATCAGAAAAAAAATGAAACATACAAATAACATCAAAGTTTTTGTCTCCATACCTGTTTCTTCATCTTCTTCAGCTTCATCATCATCATCGCTGTCATTTTCATGCTCTGCATGACAGGCATATGCTCTTTTCAATCCATTAAATAAAAGGATAAAAGCTGGCAGGATCTGCCCAGCAACTTGATTTAAAACCTGTGGTATTTGCTCCAGATCAATAAGAGCACACAAGCCAAGCACACACATCTTTCTGTCATGAAGCCTGCAAAACACAAGAGTGAAAGAGTTGCAAGTTTTGTCATGATTTACTAGCAGGTCATATACAGGTGTATCAGAGAGAATCATCTTCAGGAGCAGAAACACTTACCCTAGGAAACAGTCCACATCATTAAGCCACTGTGTTATGAAGTGATTGGTGACAGGCTCCACATTATTGGGGAAACGAAGATTTTCCAACGTATTTAACAGTAAATGAGGATTGTAATACAAAGCAGCTATGGCAACCTGGAGGCACATGGTTCGCAGCTCACTGGTTTTCACTTCTCTGGTCAGTCTCTCCAAGGCAGCTTCCACAAACAAGGGTATGCACTGGACAGTGAGAACATTACACACTCAGTGATCAAAAAGAAAATTTGTCCTTCTGTACTTCAAGAGTCTGGCACATAAACACAGATGGCATAAAAGGGAGTAATTTTTAATTGTCAGCAGAAGTCAGATACAAAGATGAAATGAAAATGTGAAAATATTTAATCACATGGATTTTGTGACATCCTGCACAGCAAATATAACTTCTGGTTCTATAATCTTATGTATTAAAAATGGAAAATAGAGGAAATGTGTACACTAGGAAATCCAGAAAAATCATCTTATTAATCTCTCAAATTTCAACTTCCATATGTGCATAACAAAGTCCCTGGTCCCTCTACTGCACTGATTTGGATTCTAGGAACTTCATTTTCATTCTTCCTTACTTCAAACCTATGAGCTTGGCAGATTGAACAATTTTCATTAGATATTCACGAGAATTAATGCAGAATTCAATTAATCGACTTTTTAGAACCAAGATGCTCCTGAGGCAGCACTCTTCCAGATTCATGAAAAGACCAGTTTTGCAGTGTCCTGAATTCTGGAGCCAGAGTGTGCAGGAACTCTCTGCAGTGCTGTCAGTGAGTAACACTGAAGTACAAGACAGGATTATCAGTCACACCACACAGAGAATTCGTGACAAGACTCGTGTTAATACAGAATCAATTAATACGACACAAAAAAATCTTTTAAAAATATTAATTTTAGCAATCAAAGTTGTTACCAACCTGATCAATGCCACGCCCTTTACACTGAAGAATAATTACTTCTAACAGCTTTGCTGCATGACATTCTGCATCTTCTCCAGCAACTCCTGTAAGGACCTGAAACACAGCCATTACTGGTGGTGGCATCCCCTCAAGAACTATTCTCTATATCCTGCCTTGCTTTGAAAAGCTGGTATGAGTTCACGCCCTCTAACAATGCCAGCATAAACAGCCATCAGTGAAGCACCCAAATCTACAGCAAAGGCTCAGTATGACAGCCAGAGATTGAAAATTGCTGAATGTGGGCAAAACTAACTTACCTATACAAATATTCAATACCTCTATGGATGCTGAGATTAGCACAGTTACTGTAAAAGCATCAGCTGCCATTTTGCAAAGGTTTATATCCATACACAAAACAAAACTTTTCTTATGTATTAACATACTGAATTTTGTAGAAGTTTTATTTACAAAAGTGGGATATTCAGTGGAAGACCACGCAATACCTAAAACTTGTGTTACAAATTCACTGTGCTCAGCTAACACCAATCACTAAGTAGTCATGACAGGCTAAATTTCTTTTTATTATAAGACATGCCAAGAATTTACAAACAGTCTAATTGGTTTGGTTGCAACTTGTTTTCAAACAAAGGCTGGCAAGAGTTCTTCACTAGTATTTATAGAATACTAAAATAGTTATTCACTATAATATTTAAACATCTTCAAAAGAATTACTCAGGAAATACCACAGGCAGCACAGCTGACAGCTCACCAAAGCTTTTATACAGACACCACACACCATATCCAGGAGTGGCAAACTGAAATCCCCACAGATTGCTATTAGAGATGATAAAACATTAACATCATCTTATAAAGAAGTATTCCTTTCCTCACATGGGGATAACATTCTGGAAAACTGTATATTCTACATTTTGACAGGACAAAGAAAGCCCAGTTGGCAGCTACCTGTAATACACAGTAGAATACAGAAACCCTGCCCAAAAGTACTTGGACTGAGTCAGACCAACTGAGTTCTGCTCCCAGCTTTCACCACTGACTTGGCATGAACTTGGGAAAATAACTTCCTGTTTCTGTCCCTTTACCTTCCATCCCTGCTCCACTTGTTCAGCTAACAGGTGTCAGACCTTCAGCACACATACAGCATGTGTATCCTTGCCATGGTGAGGCTGCAAATTCCAGATGAAAGAATCCACCTACGTTTTGTAATCTGTCTTGCTGCCCACATGCACAAAGTGTATTGCACCAAACGTGGTTTGTTTATTCTGCTTTTGCTGTGTATGATTTATTTTTCCCTTCTGCCAAAGGCATTTGAAATATTGATGCAACCTCTTTAAATTTCTCTGCAATAACTTAGTAATTTGGGGAATCTCAGAGAATGTTAAATAGCAAAATGCTTGAAAGAGCACATGTCAAAAGCTGTTGTGTAAAAATGTTTAACATTATTATTACTTTAGAGATGGCAGGTTTTGTTACCACACAGGAATCTACTCACCTTCTTGCACATACTGTAGATCATTTCAAGATATTTTGTGTCTGACAGAAGTGTATCTGTATCAACAGTAACATAATTATGCAAGAGAGGCATCATATCTGTATTAAAAGAAGAATGTTCACAGTTAGATATTGTCTGCAGGCTATTAAAATCAGGTTGAAATCTGTGTATTAAAAATTACAGTTCTTGCTTAATGTTTGCCAAGATAAGTGTGTGCAAGTCACAGGTGCCTTAGCAAAACAAGTCTGGTAGCACCAATAGCAAAATAAAGTACTTTTGAGTGTAACCTCACTTGAATGTTTCCCTAACAGTCATGATGCAATTCACTGTATGGCTGAAATTGCATCCATTAAACCATATGGCTTCCTGATTTATTTGTATTACTTACCAGTAAAATAATCAAAACCATCCTGCTGGAAGACTTCAAATACAAGAGGAAGAAGCTGCCACATTTGTGCAGAAACCTGTTGGCAGGTCAGACTATGAGCCAAGGAAAAGATCTCCTCGTAGAACTCTAAAACAAACAGAGTCTAGGTAAATATAATGCCAATCCCATACACTTTTAAAAGTAAGCCAGTATAAGTACAGATACCTAATACATGCTGCTGCAAAACTGTTCCAATCACTTGCAAACAGATTCCTTCCAGCTGCTGGGTAATCTGAAAAAAAAATTACAAGGGAGATGTATGAGTATTTTCAATACTTGGGAGTTGAAATTAAACACATTTTAAAAATTTGTTAAAGCAGTTTCTATATACACAATATAGTTTTTCAAAAGAATTAGAAATGGCTCACATTTTAGAGCACTAAATGTGTAAGAGCAGCACTCAGTTAAGGATTTGCAAGATAGCTTTCAATACAAAGTGTTTTCTGAGTATTGGAAGAATCTCATTGTAGGGTATCCTTTAAGAAAAGCCTGACAGTAACTCTATGCACCAGTTCAGTCCCATTAAAACACTGTAAGGAAATACATATATATCAAAAGAGTAAACAACGGAAATAACAGGAAGTATTTCCTGTTCCAGAAAGGAAATAATAAAATAAAAAACACCAACAACAAAAACAAACCAAACCAACAAACAAAAAAAACCAATACCAAACCACTCGCCCAACCTAGCTTAGGATGTTTATATAGTATGGAGACCATCAGCCTAAATGTTGGTTCTATAGATTCAGTCAATGTTCCCAATCAGTATTTATTAGTCCACGGAATAGCTAACAAAACAGTCAATAACCTGTTGAGGGCACTCACCTTGCACAGGGACAAGTAAGTGTTGAGCTTCTGGTCTTAGCTATGCAGAACAGGATTTGAAACTAACCTGCTAAACACCTTATCTCTTGGAACACTGGTGAGATGTCTCTAAATATAAATGTTTACTGGTCAACATTTTAAAACTGAGTTCCTCAGGAGTAGCATATAGTTACAAAGCCTTTTAATTTAGAAGGCAAGGATTTGCTGACAAAAACAAGTACATGAAAAGCTTGATGAGCTGCTCTAGCAACAAGTAAATGAGCTGAGCTGGTCCTTAGTTTATTGTGTGGCAGCACTGAATTCTGCCCTTGGGAATTTTTATGATGCTGCTTCTTTACTAAAGTCTTCAGAGTCCTACAGGTAACTACTGCACTGTTTAGTCACTAAAAAAACTATAATGTGTTTATTAAAAAACAGTAGCTGACTTTGTCAAGAAGGATTTTAATCAGAAATAGCATCTTTTGAACTGGATGTACTTTGGACAGAAGTGAGTCCACTCAGTCCAACAAAAATGACAGAAGTTTTCATCCCTGTGGAGAATTCCCCAGGGCATACTAGGCAGGTGGAATATCCCATCTCTGAGCACAGCCACAAGAGCTGTATTTACCCACATTCATCTGTCACAGACAGAAAACCCAGTCAGCAGAGTCAATGTTTGGAGTTATGTGAAGCTTTATCTGTTTTGTTTGAAGGGCAGACCTCATCAAATCAGATATGTGTTTCCAGCTGAGCTGACAGAGTTCCACCTGCTACAGACACATTGCTTCCACTGTTTGAACAAGAAGCTGGATTCTTATGGGAAATACTGTGGCAACATTTATGCTCTATTACTGCATGCATTGCATTAGAAAAGTGACCCACACTGTTACAACTTGGCTACATGGTAAGTACTTAGCTGTTTTCTATTTTAACATCTTTTTGGCCTAAAGGACAGTTTCTCAACAATGCCAGGAACACTGTAACTAGAAAAGACTTACAGTATCTTAGACCATACATATCAGCTTTGAAGCCATTTTTACTTACTTCCTTGTGATCTTCAACTACACTGAGAAGTGTATCGATAGTATTCAAGATTCCCATTGCTGTTACTGCTTTGTCATCACTGCCCTCTTCATCTGGACCAGTCTGGATCACCTGGTTAAATGTCATTGCCTGCACATAACAGCACAACAATCCATAAATATGTCATTAAATTGTCAAAGTCTAGCTTCTACACAATCTAAGAAGGCCTTCTAAGAAAACATGTACAAATATTAGCAGGTGACTGCTCTGCTCCAGAGTTTCTTTTCAGGATGATAAAATTTGAATGTTAGGCCACTGGAACTGTCACCCATTATCCACTCATGAAAAAAGATCTATAAATGACATTATGTTCCATGCAAAAGAATACATTTTCTCCTCTAAGTTCTTCTGACACAAAGTTTCCTCAGCAGCTGAACTAGACTGGAACACTTGGCAGGCATTCCCAGAGAGCACAAGCAAACAACTCTGTTTTAACTCCAAGGCAAGGGCCTTTAATAGAGAAGCACTGAGCTGACCTCTGCTTTTGCAACCATTAATACAACATGCTAGATATGGCCATTCAAGCTCTGAATTTTTCCTGCAGATTCAACTTTATTTTCACACCAAACCTTCCATTAAAAATCTGCTCTTTAATTTAGTATTTTAAAATAGAAAGCCTAAGTGACATTTTAGAGACTACCTAAAATGTGCTATCAGTTTCATTGTTACCACTATCAGGAGAAAATACATAATGATTTTGCAAACATTTCAAGAATTGTTCTTAGAAATTTCCACTTGGTGCAAGTTATGAAGCTACTTTTGATGAAAAACTGTTTAAATGTAGAAGAAAGTTATTTGTATCAATGCACTTAAGCAGACTGGAGTAACAACAGCTATTCACTGATGGTCAAACTGAACTATCAGTTTTAAATACCAATCTGTCCCATATTAAACATCTTCCCAAGCCACCGTGAAGTCTCACCAAATGCTGTGTCATTTCTACTGCAATTGGGGTAACTTCTTCACTGTATTCACAGATCATCTTCTGAATCACATTAGTAAGATCATCATTTTCAGTCTCTCTTATAATATGAAGCAAAGCTTGCATTACAGGTCTAATGAATGGAGTAATATATTCTTTAGCTGTAAAACAGGTGGAATGTTTGAATTAACATTCTTAGAAAACCACAGATCAGTGTAAGATATTCAAGATATACTTTATTTAGTGCTTCAGCATAAACATGCCAAAACCACGCGTGGTATAAATAATTCTTGCGATACTACCATTCAGAACAAATTTTTAATAACAATATATAACAAGAGGATCGAAATTTAAGTATGAAAACCAGAGCTCTGCAGTCTGAATTCATAAAATGCAAGATTACTGATCAATGCAAACGTTAATTGAATGGGAATGGGTACATATACATCTTTGTCAAATTAGCTAAAGTATGAAATATAGAATTTATGTTTGCTTTGTGGCTTTTATGCCAGCTTCAGGAATACTAAGCCATGTAAAACCTGCCTCGATAAAGACAGCTTTTTTTTTTTTAATAAATTTTACCATGGATGAATATATGGCAAGACAGATATTGCCACTCTATTTCTGATTCAATTATTAGGTGTTATAAACCTGGATCTACTGTACCATTAAGCTCTTGTTTACAATGTTTTAATAATCATAATGTCTTATAAAGTTAAAATGCAATTTAGTGTTTATTTATTTAAAAAATTTAAACTTTTCTAGATTGTAGAAAAATTATAGTAAGTGATTACAAGATACAATTGCAAGAAGGAAATTAACATCAGGGAAGAAAGGAACAAGTCTGTCTGAACATCACAAAGTTAACACCTATTCCATTACAGCTCCCTGCAGCTGTAAGAAAGAGAGCTCCTACCTTTCTCTTGATTACTGATGAGAACTTGAAGAGCTATTGCAGCTTCCACTTTCACAGGCATTTCCCTATCATCTATCAGACACCGTCTCGTGAGTTCTAAGGCTGTCTGGAGATTCTGGTCACTTTTAAATTTGACTTCACAGAAATAATGAAGAACCCAGCAAGCCTGAAAAAAAAAAAAAAAAAGACATTGAACAAATTCAGAGCTGCGAAACCTACAAACAGGATTAGCAATTACTTGTATACCCATAACCCACACAAATCATTGAATCTGAAGTACAACTCCTGTGGAATAAAGATACTGTAAAACATTTCAGTGATGAAGATGTTTGAGAGTGTGGAGGCTGGTCAGTGGGAGGCTCATCCTGCAGACATCACTAGACCAGTACTATGATCTCAGGTTCATCTTTGGCCACAGGTTTTGTGTGAGCAGTACAGTCTGTGTGCAAAACACACACAGACCCTACCACCAGACACAGATGGGAAACCGTGCACACAACGCTGCAGCCATTCCAAAACTACACAGGGGCTGTCTATAATCACACATAAAGACTGGTACTCATCCCTGCAATAAGTGTACAACTTGTTGTGGAAAAGGAGCAGAAAGGAGAACATCTGTGAGAGGGAAAAAGTTGAAGATTTCTGAATTCTTCAGCTGGAACAGACAGTGTATCTCAATAGTAAATGCCACACTTGCTTACCCGTGCTCTCATGTAACCCAGCTCACTGCTGAAGAGAGGGAATACATGATTCTGCAACATATATTCCATCTGATCTTTATAGATCTTTTTCTGTCAAAATATGAAGAGAAGCACATCAGTTTAAAACTTTATAAAACAATGTCTTTCTAACCCAGTAAAAAATGTCACACATGATAAAGTGTGAACAGTGTAACAAAACCCTCAGATTTTTAACTTACTCCTTTATTAAATTATGCAACAATGAAATCTTGTATTAGTAACTGAACTCATATCTTACATGGATTTTTTAAATTTTCAGTCAAAATTGTGACACTTTGTCCCCAGCTGTTTTTTGACCCCAAGAGACACCTTTTAATTGGCAGCACATTACTCTGGCCTCAAAAGCAAAAGTGGTCAGGGAAACTTCTTAGAGCTGTAGTCTAAATACAAGTCCATGCCATACATCTGTTTTGCTACCATTTTAACTGAGCAAGGTCACTAATTCCATTTTATTTCCTCTCTTCTATACAAAAAAAAGAGTTCATTAAATAAACAGCCTCTCACTGGATGCATTTTTTTCCTTCTATCCACAAAAAAAGGAATGTAATTAAGTGTAGCACAGAAATGGTGTAGTAGTTCTCACTAGAAGCACAGAACTTGAACTTAAAACAATCTGAACTTGAACATGACCTATAGAACTTTAGTAATTAAGTAATTAAGCTGACATTAAACCCAAAACAGTTAAGTTCAACAGCTTAAAAAAACCTAGCAGCAATTCAGAAACATGTGAACGCAGAGCCTTTTGCATTTCTTCTAATACACTATATGTTAAAGAAAACATAGGAGGGGCAAAAAAAAGAATGAAAAGAACCATCAGATTTGTTATGCTTACTTTTAGGAGAATTTCAGCCAAAGAACCAATCATATGTAAAGCACCATCTTTCTTACGAGGGTCAGCATTTGGCTCCGTAAGGATTTGATAACAAAAGCCCATTGTCTTCTGCAGGACCTAGATTACATGTAAGGTTAGTCAAGGTTTTCCAGTCAACCATCTCAGGTACCATTCTCAGTGCTCTGAAATGCTAAAATATCTAATAGTCTGCTCCAAGTCTGGAGTTTGGGCAATGTTTTATGTCTTTGTTATAAATGTTCTTGATAGATGGGTCCTAGGGGAATTGGCAAATACAAAAATCACAAAGAAACCAGTGCAAAATAAATTTGAAATTTCCAACTTTAGTGTACTACGATACGAGAGCAGAAAAGTAAAACTTTTATTAATAGCTACTTCAGCAAATGAACTGAATTTAGCTAGTGTGGTATTTCAGAATAATCCTTGCACAGCTCACCTCTTTCCTTTTACTACATGATGTAAACAATAATGTCTGAGCAGCAGTTGTTGGAGAAATGAAGTCTTCAAATACATCTGTTAAAAACAATGTAACAGTTATAAATTTTGGTCATTTACTACAGTTCATGATCCCAGTGTATTCAATATGAAAAAAAGAGCACCCTTCAAGTGGTTAATTGTGCTTTCTTGCACAAATATTCCAAGGTCAAAGAGTAACACATGGTTGGATACAAATAATTTTTCATGTTTTTCATGATCACTGCTTCTACATATCTAATTTGAAGTTTTGTGTCTCTTATTTTTAAGATAATTTTTTATAACAGTAGAAGCAGACACAGCAGTCAAGTTTCGAAATAGATGTTATTAGCTCCACAAGCCAGCACACAGAATTAATTGGGTTAAAAAATGTTCAGTTTCTTATTTCTCTGCAGCAGATTGTTGTCAGAGCCTTGTGTAATACCTGTAGTGTTTACAGGTACGCCTCTGACCTGAGGGATAAAAACTCCCAAACCCCTCAAATATTCCTTGTTCTAGCCACGTAAACATTCCTAGGGGAGGGAAGAATTTGTTCAGGAAGTCTGAAGTATCTCTTTCCTCCCCAGCCTCAGAGGACTGCATAGACTTAGAGTAAACCCCAACATAAAGTAGCAGAGCCCAGGAGGTGAAATGGGACAAGTCTGGAGTGCCAGGCTTACTCCATAATGTGTCATTTACCACTGGGGTAAACCTGCTCTGAACTGTGCCATGGGTGAAATTGCCTAAGAAATCCAGGGCCTGAAATCCTAGCTGTTTGTAAAGTATAACCTTTTAATGACATTCAATTTATGTGGTTGTTGTTAGCAAGACCAGGACTGTTTGACCTGCAATAAAAACTTTGTAACTGTAAAAATGAAATACAAGTGCACAAACTCCTGTGTCATTGTTGACTGTTGTATCTTCTCTCTCATTTCCACCACTATGTCCAAGTTAACTATATGAAGTTCTATTATTTGGTTAATACACTGGTTTTTTCTTTTTTTTTCTCTTTTAAAGATTAAAGCCATCTCTGTTTTCACAAAAACACCCCATAAAAATCCCATCTTTGCATGAAATAATTTTAAAACATGAGTAGATTTCAAATGCTCACCAAATTTCATGCGGATATATTCATATGGATCTTCTTGCCAAAGCTCTTCATCAGCATCTGTATAGCACATCAATGGAAAAATAACATCTTGGATAATTCCCTGGAATAAAAAAAGAGATTGAACAAAGGTTAGCACTAGTAAATCAATCTCTGTATTCTGCCCTGTATTTCACAGGTTTTGTCCATCCTGTCACTTCCTCATATAAAATGGCAACAACATTCTAAAACTATTTCGACTTAGAGCAGATTTATGTGGCACTTTACAAAAAAACAGAACCTTTGGGTTTAGGCAGAGTTACAATACAACACAAGGTACTAGACTGGCTTTGGATAATGGTACGTGGAAATGATTCAATGCCATAAATTCAGCAGCTAACACCATCTCCAACTATGTTGTGTTGCTGTGTTAGAATGTAATCCGTAATAAATGAATGCACAAAGAAGAGACAGGAATAAATTAGCTGGCTTAAACTCTTTCCAGCAGCAATTTCTAAGAGAAGTGCCTAAAATGTGAGTTGTAGCAAGGCTGGAAACACTGTACAATAGGTTGACTAATGTACTTCTGAGTCATCTTAGTATTAAACCTTGAAAATGGCTTACTTGAATATGAGGTTTCAGATTCTTCCAGGTGACTGCATGAGACACGCCTTGATTGATGTAATTCAGCGTTTGCTGCAGAACTCTAGGAGCCATGTACTGCTTTTCCTTGTATTGATACAGCACCTTCAGCAATACCTAGAGAAATCAGATCTCATCAATAGCTTATACTGAGCACAGACCATTTTCACCACAATTCTACCCTCCCTCACAAGCCTACATAAGAACCCCTCTAAACTGAGCAAAACCCCCATTTATTCATTAGGTTAAAATGGGTACTGACTAATCCTTCTACCAAATGTCATTGTTAATTTTACAAGACAATTTGCAGCTCATACTGGGTGCTTGTACATCTTTTAAAAATATCGTCCTTTAATAAGACAAACCATACGTGCTAATTCACCACCAACACACCCCAGGGGGCCTTGCCCTCTGAGATTTATTATTCCATCTTGCCACTCTCTGGAAGCAAAAATTCATGCCCAGCCACTGGACTGGTGGAATACTCTACACTCACAGTCTACTGATCCATGTCCCTGAGCAACCTCACAGCCACACAGCTGTGTGGGGAGTGTGTGTGTGTGGAGAGTGATCCACCAGCCACCCCCTTTGGCTTTCTGGCCTCAATTCTTCTCCTGAGGTGGCATTCACAACTCCTCACAGGAGTCTACCTGTGTTCAAGTCCATGGCTCTCCACAAATAAGGTCATGAAATGGACATGGGCCATGACCAGTAATTAAATTACAGCTCACAGGAGAGTTTTGCATGGGTAATGCAAAGGGAGTTCTGTGTAGTCCAATGCAGGTCAGTGGCAACACTGCACCTTCAGAAGCAGCATCACCACCTGGAAAGAAATGGCAAATCCCATTTCCAGGGTTTCATTTCATTCTTCAGACAAAACAAGCATTTTTTAAAAAATCCAAATCTGAAGGGACTGGAAAGATATCTATCAATCTGTAATATTACAAAAATAAAAATTTGGGGAAAACAAGATTCATTATTTTGAAAATTAATGCCGTTGATACCATTTATTACACAAACACTGAAGTGTTTTTCCTAGAGGAATTGCCTTGCAACTTCAGTTTAAGGAGGATGCACTCATTCACCAAAATATTCACAGCTTTACAAATAGTTTTACGCTCTAGATGCTTTATCAGTTCCCAAAGTTTGAACCGCTCATGTTTAAAAACCTCCAGGATGTAGAGAGAAATTAGTGGTTGGTACCCACACCTAAGTACAAGGTTTTGGTGACATTAGATAATTGAGTTAGGATAGAAGAGAGCAAAAGTTCAAATTTGCAGCTGTTTTGAGGATTATCCAAGAAGATGCATGTAATTTCATGATTCAGATGCAGTAGGTAAAGATATTATAAAATTAAGAAAAGGTTTAAGAACTGCAGTGAGGAAAAGCAGGATGGACACTCTGGGGCAAATAAAATAAAATAAATAAAATTCTGTAACAGTGCCAAGGAACAACAAGGCAGCAGTGTCCAACCAAGGCTTAATTCTGGCTCATGAGAATTGTCTTGAGCAAAGCAGCTGCTAACACAAGGGATAAATTCAAGGTATTCCAGCTGGGCAGCTCAGCCCATTTAGGACAAGCTAAGAAAGTTTAGCTAAAGTAAACGCTGAATGTACAGGATATTTTCTTGGAGAGGTGAGGGATAATCAATGAGAAGTAATATTAATATTAGCAGTATGTTTCAAGTTTACACTTGAACAACCTGTAGTCTCATGCCATGTATTTATTTATTACTCCTTTACTAAAAGGGGGCAAACACTTTGGAGAGTACAGAGAACTCAATGAAATGTATTATCCAAATTTGTATTCTTCAGTATTTCATAGATTTCCCATTTCTGTAAAGAAACACATCCTGCTTAAAAATCTTCTGCAACATTTATTTGACAGATTCCATGTCCTGAGCATAGGCCCAAGCTCTATCTTCTGCAGAAAAATGGAGGGCAGAACCTTAAATACAGTCTGTCTTCCTAAATAAGTTACATTATTGTTTAGGAACAAACTAAGCCTGCTAAAGTATTGATTTTGTAGCAGTTTTCTTTAAATTTTGAATTCTTAGTGTTTCCTAGCTGCAATAACAGTAAGGATCAAATTTGATTCAAAGAGACTGTAGAGAAAAACACCACATATTTTGTCAAACTGTTACAATTTATCTTTGCAATGAGTACCTTTGGCGACAGCCTTCTGTCAGACCTTCATTTTATCTTGGAAATGCAAAGCAACGAGTAAGTCTTTAAAGAAGAAGCAATAATTATCTGTCTAATGTCACTGACAGGTGACAGATGAGCACCTCAGGAAGCAATGTTGACACCACTTGTCTGAGAGGAATATTGGGATATATTGCCTCACACTCAACGTGACAGATGTTTTCCATTCTTTGGCCAAACTTCAAAAAGCATGTATTGATGAGATACTTTCCCTCCATTTCTTCTTTTACAGTCCTGTCATTCTTTATAATTTCATTAGAAATTAAGAGAACTGAAACGGAACTAAGAACTGTTTGTCCAACTCAAAGGCTTTGAAGAAAACATTCTGCAATGTGAGATTTTCATAAATTAATAGTCTATTTACATTTGCAACATAATCACTTGAAAATAAAGATATTTATGAACCAAATACAAGATTTTATAAAAACATACTTGAAGTTTTTAATTAATCCAAAGATTCTTTGCATACAGCAGACCCTAAAACATAGGACAAGTGGCAACCCCAAAACAGGGAGATGAGTGGAAAGGGACCATCAGAATTACCTGTCTATAAGAGAGCGTCTGCTTGATCAGGTTTTGCAGAGGGCTGAAAGCTTAGTATTTACTGACTTTGAGTCAAAGAAGAACTGTACCAAGGTTAAAAATGTAGTTCTGATGGTCAACTACACCTGATAATTATACCCATCTCTTTCAGAAAGGAAAAAATTGGTAGCATTTGTCTGAAGCTCATCTGAGGGCTTGTTAGTGGAAAGTGGATTGTGCTATGTGGCAAATTGATAATTTCTTTATCGTTCTTTTATTTTAGCCCACAGATATCACTGCTTTCCACACCAATGCACTTCAAGAAAAATTGAACAAGAGCAAGAAGCCTTTTCAGAAAATAACGAAATAAGAAATTACTATTAATTCTAAACTTATCCTAATACTGCCCCCTCCCCAGACTCAGTGTTTCTTACCTGCTGAACACCAACAGCGAAGGCCTTCAGGAAAACTTCAGCAAACTCATTGTATTCCTTGGAAACATTACCAGGGCTTCCATACCTAGAATTAGAAGCAAGTATGTAAATTCAAGGGTGCAGCAATGTTACTGCCTTGAATGTTTGTCTGGGGTTTTTTAAAATAATAATGGAAGAGAAAATACCTCTCAAAGAGCCTAGCTAAGATATGCAAAGCCCACTTCTTGCATTTCCACCAAGGCAACTCAGGTCTATCATCTTCATCAACCTGAAGGGTTTCCTTTAGGAAAAAAACCGACATTATTTACCAATTATTCACAAAGAGTTCAAATTATATGTAATTTGAACAACTACATAGTATATCTTGCTTTTAATCTGCCATTTGCACTTCTAGCTTAATAAGAAGTACGAAGGGCAGCATATCTAAAAATCCTATGAAATATGCCTAAATGGTCAATAAATTTTTGAAACAAGAAGCCAAAATAAGTTTTGCTATACTTTGAATAGAATTCCCATACAAGCTGCATATTCTCAAAATTTTAGTCCAGTTAAAACTCCCCATTTAGCCTAATCATTATTATTATTATTTTCTTTGCATCTGTAGAGAAAAAAAGAATGCAGAAATAAAAAATTAAGCTGTTTAATATTCTAATGAATGAAAAATACTTAAGCTTAAAGACATAAATAGCCAAAAGCCACTTACAGCTGGTACATCCCTATCGACAACAGTCTTCAAGATTTCTATCCACTCAGTCAGGTTTTGCTGATTTATCAACTCCAAAGGTAATGTGTACTTGTTAAAAAAAAAAGAGGAAAATATTTTTTAAATGCTTTAGAATAAATTTATGTTACTTTTACAATTTGAATTTTAGCTTTCAAATCTTTGCCTACACTCAGCTATCATCAAAGATTAGCAATCTACCTCAAAAACCAGGCTAAAGAACTTAACACAATCTAATCTATATCCTAAATATCCTCAAAGGTGCTAGAGATCTTTGCTCCAATTCATTGTGCTTATGCAATGTTAAAATGCTACTTAAATGGATGTTACTCTAATTTCTGAAGCATTTAACAGCAGTTCCATTCCAAACTGCTATATTTACACTGGTAATTCTCTGTAGGCTAGCCTCCACAATCTGTCCTTAGAAAACTCATTTTCTAACTGGTTTTCCAGCAAACACTGTATCTCAGAGGATGGCATGTGTAAGTTTTATCTAATGTCAACCAGGAATAGCACTGTACAAAAGCAAAAGCACAAGACAATCACAAACTTGTGATTCATGGAGCTGAGTAGTAGAGAAAATGATTCAGATGTAATCTAATATCGTAATATTTCTGTCATTCACTATTTTATGGAAAAGCATAATGCTTTAATTTAAATTATTGT
Source organism: Orthonyx spaldingii (assembly GCA_013397795.1). NCBI lineage: Eukaryota > Metazoa > Chordata > Aves > Passeriformes > Orthonychidae > Orthonyx > Orthonyx spaldingii. The sequence goes on from VZTJ01006691.1 coordinate 170,859, forward strand.
TCAAGTATATATATACACAAAGGTTTCTACCTGGACAAGGGCATAAAATATTTTGAAGATCTGTTTCTGGATGAGGACAGACTGGTCTGATGGATCATTCAAGAGCTGAATGAAGCTATCCTTCAGGACTGGCAGAAAATGTTGCATTGCAGCTATCAAAGGACTCCGCTCCTCTGGTTTCTTGTACCTTTAGAAAAGAACAAAAACAGTTTTGCAGTTCTTTCAGGCAGCTTTAAATTGAAAAAGCTCACCTTGCCCCAGTTAGGCACCAGTAGGTTAAACAACAGCTCATAACAACCTATGACTTAAACCATAGCCAGTTCCTGTTACAGAATCTGAAATAAAGCCATAGCCAGACAGTGTTACAGATGAGAAATACATTAATCAGAGTTCACAATCTATCAAAATATTTGCAGAAGCTAGACTGCTTCATTGACACTGGATAAAGTAAACTGAGAAGCCTCTCACAGCCTGCCACTGATGGCTCTCACATCTCACTATTTAATTTGCCCAAAGCTCACAATGTGATAGAGAAGGTGGGATTTAAGGCTATGGGGCAGACTCTGAGCAGGCTTCAACTGCAACCACCCCTGAAACAGTGCCTCAGACCTTCTAGGCTGGGGACAGCCCACCAGTCTGCCTTTGCTGAAAACAAGGCTCCATTTCCTTTCTCAAACATTTCAAAATTCCTGGAAGGAAACGAAGCCACATTTTTAAATCTTTGCCCCAACTTTTAACTTATACACAAGAAACTCCTTATTGATTCAAGAGTTATCACAGCAGAACAGGATCTTGTGCATACTGGTGATGACAATAACAAGATAAAATGTAATTTTAAGATTGCACATTTATTTCTTGATTAAGCAATCAATACTTGTCATACTCTTGGACTCCTGTGGGAGATTTTTGGGTTAGAGGATTGAGCTGTGGTTTGGTTTTGGTTTCTTTTTTAAACACATTTTTCATAGACTTTTCATTAATATTAAATAACAATACTCAGCTTCCTAAACAGTGGCAATTTTCAGAATATAATAAGATACTCAATCTGCTGCCAGATAGCATGTTCTGTAAAAACTACTACAAAACACTGAGCTCCAAAATCCTGTTCAATAATACAGTTTTCATGCATTTTCTGAACCAGAAACCCAAACATTAAATGTTGCTCAGGAAAACTCAGTTTCTACTTTCCACATAAAACTGAAAAAGACTAGAAAAAATGATTATGCAAAGAGAAGCCATTTGATCTTGCTGGTTGAATTTGAAGAAAAAAAATGTGAAAAGCTCCAAGATATTTACATACTATGTTAAGGAAAAAAAATTTCAAAACTTAAATATTCCTACAGCTCAAGCAGTAAAAACTTGATCAAAGTCATAACATTACACAGATTCCTGTCCCACTAAACTGACTGAAACACACGTATTCCTACACAATTTGTGACATGAAACTCACCTTTGTTGACTTCACCAGAAAGCTGAACAAGCAGGAGCAGTTCCTGGCCTCAGCTGAAGTGTTTGATCAGCTAAAACTACAGACACACCTGCTACCTTATCACACATGACTGTGCTCAGATCCCTAAACATGGATTTCTATCATCATCATTCCCTACCAGTGAACACTTCTTGATTTACAGCTCACAGATCTCTGTAGCATATTTGGTTAAAGATGTTCAAGCTGAAAATCAAGTGAGAAATTTTTTGCTTCCCTTTCCTAGCAGGACTTGCAATTTTCAGCCACTAAGAAAACTCCCACACGGGATTACAAAGGACTTCATAGCATTCCTGTAAAAGTATTTTTTAGAAACCAACATTCACTGTTTTACACTAATTGACGTAAAATTCATGAAATCAGAAGGAAATTTTTCCATGCAACATTTTAAATCAAGTGCCTGAAACAGTAATGTTATGCATTCCAGTGCTCTGAAAGAATAACTTGTGGGTTCCATCAGTTCCACTACTATAATTCCTTGACTCCAGGATTGTCCTTTTCTCTGACCCAGCCCAAATGTGTGCCTTGCATGGCAGCAGCAGCAGCCAAGCTTCACACAGCCTCTCACAATGCAACCTCAACTTTAAAGCTCTGAGAGAACACCAGATACAGAGCCAAGAACACTCACAGCTATCTCAGCCCAATGCTCTGCATGTAGGAATACAGTGGACTCTGATAAGGGTATCCTGATGGGTTGGATGGAGCTATCCAAGTGATCAGAGCAAAGTCAGTTCACTAATTCTGAGCTTCCCAACATTCCAGATTTCACACTTTGAAACCTTTCTATGGTTACTGTCACCAAGTACTAGAATACAAATGTTTAAAAGTTTAAACCTGATTTAAATAATAAATTCTGCAAAAGTCATGATTTTGAGCAGACTTTCTTACTGTCATCAATCCATAAAAAACACCCACCACATTAAGGTTTTAAAACACCCTCTTTTTTTCTCAATTCAAACTTTTAGAATGAATTTTTTCTGTCATTTTTAGTGGAGGAGATACATGAGTCAGCATCTGCACACCAAGTATTCAAGAACACTTTCTAAAATTACATTTCCATCACCTTTGTGCAGTCCTACAGGCAATTCTATATGGTTACAACATACACAGAGAATACAAAAAATACAAATCAATAAACTAATTCTGCTGGTTTATATGGAGAAAGACCAGAAAGAACTTACTCATAGTTTTTTACAAGTTGATAAAGACAGAGAAGAATTCCAAGCCAACAAGCACTATTGTCAGACTGGAGATAAAATCCAATTTTCTCCACAACTGCAGTCCAGCGACTTGGGTAATCATACTTGATAATGTGGTGAATGCAAGTAGTAAGCTGTACTCTGGAAATCAAAAGCACAACAATAAGTTACTACTACTATTTTAGTAATATTCTTGTAGTGTTGGAACAGTAAATATTGTTCTTACTTAGACTTCCTTTAAATTTTGTTTAGAAGGTTTAGGTTCTGTAGCTTCTGTTTAATATTCTCCATTTAAGGAACTTGAAATTTCTACATGCTACACAAGCTGAAAACTGTTTTTCCATTTACATTAATTCTATGTTTAGGATACACAGTGTGTGACAATGATGCCTAGCATGTGGGTGATCTTAGCTGGGGGAAAAATGAAGAAAGAAAGAAACCCAACAGTCAGAATCCACAGGCAATTCATGCAGAGGCTAAAACTGCGCACCTGATCAGCTCAGGAGAGTGGATAATGGCTTCTACAATGTTCTCACGGATACAGTGTCTGTCTTCTTCTGGGATGGAGTAAGGTGGGATCTCTCCTGGAGCACTTTCACGGTCCGGCCAATACTGGGTTATCATATTTTTCAAGTAGATAACCCCTGTGAAACAGAAGTGGCAAATCAGCTGACAGCCATTCAAAGTACAAAACAAACACACATCTTACAAGCAAATTTTTTTAGAACAAAACCGACCAAAATGACTAAACCATTGGCCTTTCTTAAGTAAGAGAATCAAAATATATAAACTATGCAAATTATTAACCCAATAGTTTACTAAATTGATACTCTTTCACCCATTTCATATAAAAATACTAAAGGTATTGCCTTTATCTGTGATCTAGGTAAGCGGTTGTGAAACTATTTAGCAATACACTTCTGAAAAATCCCTTATAATGATTTTCTCAATATTTTCATTAAAACTGAAAAAGAAAAGCTGATCAATACTAATGACAACCTAAAACATCCCTTGCGAGCAAAAAAATCTAATTAAGTTTGTGATACAGGAATGAATGCTAGAGAAACAGAGCTCCTTTATACCCAGGTTATGGGCCACAGCAATTTGTAGCAATCAGGCTGCTGGAACAATGCCTGCATTTACCATTTGACAACCAAATCCAAACTGCTTGTGTGGCAGAATATAAATTACAGCACTTAGACAAGTACTTACAAACTGCAACAAGAAATCTCAAATGGCAAACTGGTAACAAAGTTACTGCTAATCTAAATCTACATACAAGTCCATAAAGCAACTTCTCTTCCTAAATTTCACATGCAACTTTTTAAGATTCAGAAACCAGAATGTTTCTGAAAGTGTCTGCAGAGGTCAAGAAACACTCAGCAGATTATTACAAGACTGAAGTGATTGAGACTTCAGTCAGCCCTCAGAAGGATTTATCATTAATTGCTTTGCAAACACACACTGTTTGTAAGCTGTGCCTTGAATGAGCCATCCCCACTCTCCACAGGATGCTTTGGAGTTTAATTGGCTTACATGGAGGAGGGTGAAATTTCAGAGCTTTTCTTCAAACTTCTTTTTGCATGTGATACTTGTAAGGCAGTAACCTTTTTGAGTCATCATTTGAATGGCACCCCCAAGCAGTAAGATAAAAATGCAAGTTAAGTTTAGGTTACAACTTAGAGTAGTCTGCTACATGGAAGGTCCAAATAAGCAATCCAGACCACAGCCTCCTGATCAGTCAGAAAATCCAGTGAAGTATTGTACTAAAAACCTCTATCAAGCAATTAGAGCAGCTTTCAGGTGATGTTTGGAGCTCTCAATAATCAACATCCAATTTTACTGATGGCTCATGTGCAAATATGCAGGGTTCCAAAAGACATAATTTGTTTTCTTCCACTCAGTATGTTCAGAAACATTAGTGCTCACAGCACAAGTTTAAATGACCTCCTTGGACCAAGTGTACCAGCATCATAAACCATTCTGCTTGCCTCAAGAATGTTCACTAGAGATTAAAGGGGAAGAATCATTCAAGGGCCAGACACACCTTTGCTTTCTGTCTTCCTTACTCAGTGTATGATGCCAGATAACAGCTATGATTATTGTAATTTGAGTAACTCCCAACTTTTGAGTTCTTGATATTAAAACCATTGGACTTCTTTAAAAGCATCTGCATGTGTGCTTGTGTGTATGCACCATTAGACTAGATACAATGAAAAAAATATTTGAAAACTTGCCTGCCTGTCTCACTGGCAAATCCAGTTGCTCGGACATAGTGATCTGAAGCAGAGTTGAAACAAAGTTCACTGACTTATGAGCCTGTGGAGAGGGAAAAAAAAAAAGAGTTAAGTTTTAGAATACTCCCAATTAAGTTTTACAATATCTTTATAATGATGTAATGCAATCAATACAGTGAATACCAGCAATCCAGCCAGTTGCACAGGAGTCAGCTAACCAGCCAAAGCATTCAACAGTTTTGTGCTCACTGTATTTTGAAGACAGCATGGGGGAGGAAAAACCCTACTGTTTAAGGTAACAGAACTGAAGAAATCACTGAACAGGCTGCAGGAATCAGCCTTCCACAGTGACCAAACATGTTCCCCATTCAGAACAAACACTTGATGCAAGAGCACCTAAACAGCCTGAAAAATCCAAGCGCAGCAAGTTTACAGTAACCTTTAGCAAGGTATGAATATAATAAGCTAAGAAACAGATGGGAACTATGTTTTAAAACTAAGTCCAACTTCTACTTCATCTTTCTGAAAAGCCAGTTTCAAGGGACCACTGATACACTACTGCAGAAGCTGTCCACAGAACTGCACAACAGCAAAGCAGCAGCAGGGAGATCCAAATGCAGACACATCTGTAGAGTAACAATTTCCCAAGGATTTGTATGAGTTTCACTTATAAAGAAAACAAAACATGTTTTTTCTTACCGTAATGAGAACTGTCACTGATACATTAAGGACTGGATTGTAGTTTCAATGAGGGAACAAACCTTAATGTTATTACAGCACCCTTTACCCACCTTTCCCAAGCATCAAGAACTTGAGACAAGAAATTAATTTTGCTGGGAAAAGTGAATTGTAATCCTTAGAAACTAACTCTGCTTTTCTTAACTGAAACCCAACATAATTTTCCTCAAGATGAAGAGTCCATGGACATGAGTTGCAATGGGGAATCCCTATTTTCCACATGGAAAAAAAAATTCGCAGTGGAGGCCAAGGCCTGGAACACTTGTCCACAAAAGCTGTGAGACCTCATACTTTGAGATATTCTGTTGGACAAGTCCTGATCAACCTCATCTAACATCCAAACAGCTTTGCTTTTCTGCTTTATCTTCACTGACATGTCAATATTATTTCCTATGTTCTTTGCAGCTCCCCTGTCAAAGACAACTGCAGAGATCCACATAATTTAACCTGTTATACTCTTAGGAAAACACCTCTTACACCCTTGTTACTTTGAAAACCATTGAAATTACACTATTTTTCAAAACCAAATGGCCGTCTCAGATACTGCAGCAACTTCATATCATAAAGAGAAATAATTGGAAATTATCCTTCCATTCTTTTAGTAGGACCAAAAGCTCTTTGGACCATATGAAATGATGTCAAGAGTTCTCCTAATTGTGTAACACTGCTCAGCTCACTCCTACAAAACCAGAATCTTCTCTCCAACTTTAATTTTCCTGAGCAAGTAACTCCAATAGGTTCCAGTATAAACAAGTGCAAAAGGGACATGACATTGGCACCCAGATTTGGTTAGTGTAGCTTATTTTCTATCTCCTGTTATTTAAAACAGCATTTCAAAAGAACAAACTTGACTTAGAATCTGCCCAGAAGTCAAACCACCGTTGTACACACTCATCCTGTGCACTGAAATCCTACAGGCTCCAGAGCACCCAGAAGCATCTGGTCCCACTGAAATGTTTATTTGCAGAGTGTGATTTGATGGACTGCAAGTAAGTGACACTGCAATATGAGCACATGTCCTGCTGACCCATGTCCCTCTGGTATCCCCCAAGTCCTCAAGATGCAAACACACTTTCAGAGGAAAAAAAAAAAAACAGCAATTGTCTTCAACTGCCAAGTAATGGCTGAATAAATAAATTTAAAATAACATTTACTGGTTGGGTATGATTTCTTGATTTCTCCTACAGCTGCAGGTCTGTTACATTCCTCCTTTCCTTAAGGAACATTAATAGACACAGAGAGTCCTGCAGCACATTCCGAATGACATCAGACCCTAATTCAGCACAGCACTCAATTACAGGCGTAACATTCATGTCAGCGGAAGTGCTCCTGTATTTAATGTGCTATGAACCTGAAGAAAGCTTTCAGTTTCAATAACCTTTAACTCACCTACAAATAAGGTCATATTAGTCTGCATAAAATGGACTTAAAAGTGCAAACTTTTCACAAGGACTGTAAGTTTAACAGATATCTTTTCTATAGTGAAAATTTGCAATGTTCGCAAAGTCAAAAGCATTTAATCCTGTAATTTTAAAAATGAATGATTACTTTCCCTTTCTCATGGTAAATGATCACTATTCTTTTAATAAAAACCATCCACCTCAGCAACAAATATGGAAATTGCTTAAGAGGCACTAAGGAACTAATGGGAAAACCAAAAGCAATTCAATTTAAAAATCTTGTGTCTTAAAAGAAACAAAAAATAGACAGCATCATATAAAACTGCCACACACTGAAATTCAATAAAATACCAAAGAGCGTTTTCTTCATTTACAAAGACAGAACTGAGCCTGTGCCTATAGCAGGCTACAGAAGCTCCCTAGAAATATCAATTCTATTAGTATGTGGGATTAATATATTTTCATTGGATTTTTTGAACTACAGCAAGCTTTAAGGGACAGAACCAAAACATCTACACCATTATCTGTTTGGCTTTTTAAAAATCTTAAAGTATCATCCTTATTAGCATCTGAAGCATCAGACTCCAACCAACCATGAGGATGAGCCACTTTATCACCTTTAGTGGTTCAAAGCAGATTCAGTCCAGATATAATCTGTGTTTTTAATACAAGTAAAATACCTTGTACTTGCCACACAAAGACTGCTCTTAATCCTCTCAGTTAATATGTACATTCACACAGAGCTACATTAACACTTCTATGCGTTCTGTATGGAATGTAAAGGACTTCCAGACCCTTCACAATGACCTCCTTCCCAAGCCGCTGAAGAAAGGTGATTCCAGAGAAACTGAAATGTGGGGATAAGTAAGGACAGTTCCATGAAGACAAGAGTGTACTGAATGCTCAAATAAAACACCAAGTACTACAATAACCTCTCTCATGCTCCCTTGCTCTGCTTCACTCTTAAAAAGAGCATCCAATGTTTTACTGGCACTTGGAAAAAAATAACTAAACCTAAAATAAGACACCACATAGGTGCCCTTTTGTATCTACATCATTAAAAAATACCAAACCCACATCTATTTCAGCTATTTTCACCTTTAATAATTTTACTCCCCCAAGAGGACTGCCTCTCAGGACAGCATGCTCCTCTTCACTGACTGCACTGCTAAAAAAACCAACCATACTAAAAACCACACCTATTTTAGGTACATTTTTGAACTAAAATCAGGATTTCATGATGGTTGTCATCACCTACTCTAAACTGCATCAAGAACAGAAAATTTCTAAGACTTTAAAATTTTGACATTGGTAAAATTTTGACTTTTATTCTCTTGCTCCTTGTTTACAAATACCATTTAAAAGTAAATATTAAATTTAGAGAACTACAGTATTTTTTAAAAAATCGTTCTGTCACAGAAGTCAGTTTTCCAACACTTAACTCAGCATTTAAAGAAAAACAAAACCAAAACTCATCTCAAGTCCTTCCCCCTTACAAAAGGTCTAACATGCCATGTCACTGGTATGACTTTGCTGTCTAAGAGCCAAAGAATTCAGGGACTTTTCCCAAGAGCAATCTTTGCTATGCAACCTGGCTAGCTGAGGAATGTGTTCTATCAGACCACAAACCTCACACCACTGTCTGCTAATATCAATCACTGCTCCAGAACACACAATCTTTTTGCATAACTCACTGCAGTTTTTCCTAGCGGGGTTGCTTTGTTAGACATGTGCTACAGGAAACTTTTGAGAAAAGTGTCATACCAGCTACATCATCCAAAAGAGGAATGAAGTTCAAAGTTGGCAATAAAGAGACCAGTTCATGGCATGTGAACTATGAACAGGTAATTGCAACATGGAAAAGCACTTTTCCACCAGTAATGATACTCACTGCAGTAAGTTACATTCATCTTTAATGTTGGATTATTCATGTCTCACACAAAGCCTGCATGCCTCTAAATGATAAAAACAAGTTTCATCTGGGGTAAAAAGACCTCCACGCGTTGTTTTCAGGCATCAGGAACTTGACACACCATAACAAATACACTACAATAAGCACCTCCTTTACTGTTGCCCAAAAAAGCAGAACAGATGAGCAACACTTACTATATGCTGCTGAACTAGAACCCTAGTTTACATATAAAGCTATTCAAAGTAGCACATGTGAATGAAGGCGAACATTTTAAAAATAAAGTAGATTAAAAAAAAAGAATTCAACGCTTCTCCTCCATTCCAGTTTTGGGGAAAAAAAAATCTACGTGCAACTTTTCATCTTAGCCATAGCAGGACTGGGTGCACATAACTATTACACTGAGATGAAACTATTTTCTTATAGAAAAGTAAGGTCAGGAGCTGTAAGGCCACGCTGAATCAGCAAACTGCACTGTAGCACTCTTTTAATTTTTTTTTAAGAACTCAGCAGGTATGGAAGTCATTCTGACCTCAGGTTTTTGCAAGCCAGTTCTGCTACCTCTTATGCAGCTACAACGTACATTGAAACCTGGTTTAATGTTCACAAAAGATACACACACACTTACCAGTTCCTGCAAACATCCCTGACGCTCCTTTCATCACAACACTGTCTGCAGGTTTGGAGGACTATTTGCTCTACTGCTGGCTGAAGAAAAAGCAAAGTGCTCCTAGGGGAGGCTTGCTAAGCACACACAGGAACTATTTGCTAAGTCATGAGAAAGCAGCAAGTGGCCCTTTCTGCTTGGATTTTACCTTGTGCTGGGCAACTTGCACCAAGAAGGAAACTTCTTCCTAGTGGAGACAAGGCTCCCTCGGTTCCTTACTGCCCCCAAGGGGATTCCTGGTGTTGGACCAGCCTTGCCACATGCAGCTTAAAACACCCTTTCCCAAAGCACCCCTCACCTAGCACACACCACAATATATAGATGGAAGATGAGGGAAGTGAAAGTAACGAAGTACTTTGGGTAAAATGTCACACTAACAACTTCAAAAGACATCCCATGATCGGATAATCAAAGCCAAGAAACTCATGCTCTGTTCTTTTCCTTACACTACAGTATAGAGTGGTAGATGTTACACATGCAGACTGCGTTAGGAAAGGTTAAACAAAAATTCAAGCTGGAGGTAACACTTTAAACACCTCGCCCAAAGTATCCATAGCACTCCAGCATTTGGCAAGTCTTATCTGAAAGACACCGTGGAAGAGGCAGCTTGCTTTTTCCCCTTTGACAACCTTTCACTCCTAAACCCTCAACAGCTAAGAGTGCAATCATTTAATGTAATCATTCCATCCTTCTGACATTTGTAGCTATTAAGCAGGCAGTGAAAGATATGGAACTCAGCCCCACTGCACCGCTGAACCAATGGTGATGGTGACTGGCCAACAAGATTTCCTTTTTATCCCTTCCCAGTCACTCACATTAGAACATGAAAAAGCTTAAATGTAACTTCTGAAAGTCACTTTTCAGTAGAGCACCAGGATGTTTTCCAAAACAAACTCGGTTGAACTGTGACTTAGAAAAAATGATGAGACATAGGGGACTGCGCCTTTCTCCCCCTAAACACTGTCAGACACAAAAATTGAGTTGTTAGTCTAAAAAGATGCCTTAATAGCTCACACATCGAGGTTAATCTCAGAGACTTACAAGACATACATCACAGTGAAGTTATAAATTCCATGGAATTACAAAGAAAAACTCTGCAAGGAAAGTATTATCTAGCAACTGCACCTTTATAAATATGTTGATACTAAAAGATGAAACAACACTGTGTATTATTTTCAGAGTGTCATTCCATAGCTGCATAGTTAAAAATACCTATTTTCATCACAATTTCTGAGAAACACTTTATACATGCAGTACAAAGACTATTTCAAAAGGCTGCAATGTCTTCCTGCTGCTCTCTGGTAGCTTACTTGAAGGGTCTGGTTCTGCGTCCTGGTAAAACACAGCTTTCCCCTGTGAGACAGGGACAGAGATGGGTGAACACCTCAGGGTACATCATCAGTTGAAAATTCTCAAGACATAAGAGCCCGTGATCTCATTCCCTAAAACTTCTTTTCACAGTGACAAAAGGAAAGCCAAAGAGACCGAAATACCCGCTCTTTAAAATTATCTCAACTCTGAAAGTTCTCACAGCCCTTTATGTGCAGGCAATATAACATGACAAAACTTAGTGAAAGGAGAAATAAAACACAGAATGATTTCTGACGTAGCCAAGTCAAAGGAAAAATAACAGAGCCTGGACAAATCCAGAATCATACACCCCAGCTCCCTTCTCCAGGCAGTAGAAACTTTGTTGACTGATAGGATATAGTGAAGGCAGATCTAAATACTTGGTTAACTCTTAGCTCCTTAGATATCTCTTCCACTAATCAGGAATATCAATTACTGACTGATGTACGGTCCTTTCTGGTAAGGTAAAATGACCGTTCTTCTGAAAGCCAGTCTCATCAGCTCAACAGAGGCACTTCTGACAAATTAAAGGTACACCAAAAGGTCAACCAAGGACAACTATTAAGTTATAAAAACACCTGTGCAACCTGGCCATGTGCAAGAACAGCGTCCACTGCTGCTGTGATCTCATCTTTACAGAGAAAGAGACCTCCATACCTGTAATTAAGTATTTACTAGAAACAGAATGGCTCTAACATTCAACAAATTTAGATTAGCATCCTGCAAGAAAATGCATAACTGCCTTCAATAAACCTAAGCAAAACCAAGACCATGCACATGACTAAAGCTGCATGTATGTGTAAGTGCTTGCAGACTTCTGCTTTAGCACATATTTTTATCACAAAATATCTGTGAAAGATTAGTGATGCTCCATTTCCCACAACAAAGAATTCTTACAAGCTGGTTCAATAATATCTGGTGTTTTTAAAAGGGCACAAATATTCAGATTTTATGCCAATTTAGCACTTGCATAGTACACGACAGACCATGGGGTTTTGATTCCAAAGTGAGAACAAAAGCTAGTGGCCAGCGAGCATGATTCTTCCTGCAAGAGTTTGCCATTTGCTGAAGACCCCGACTGGCAGTGAAGGTAATTTCCTGCACCTTCAGCAACTCAATATCTGCGGAAAGTAACTTAAATAGATTTCAAGCAAGTTACTATATATAAATACCGACATCCATTGAACATGAAACAAAAATATGCATTTTGGGGCCAGCTTAAGATTTCATAGGTATTACTGTCTTTATAGACCATCACATTTTTTGCATTTTTGATGGAAATAACACTAACATACTTTTTAACACATGGAAAGGACAGGCAGTTCCTTTATACAAGCCTCAATTAATCATTGAGTAGTTTTACTGTTATCTATTTCAAATGTACCTCACATTTATTTGCCATTCACTTATTAAATAATATGCAGGAATTTGTCTTAATTGCACTTTTTCATCTTCTGAGAAGCTATACTTTTAGTTTTTGAAATTTTCTCCACTGCCAGCAGAACATTTGGCCCACCTTTGGCTCTGCTGAACATCTGTTACATTACATGAGTATTGTCAGGCCCAAAGTCTGCTTAAGAGCAACAAGGAAAAAACATTTGTGGAAAAAGCCAACTAAAGGTACCACAAGAGCTACCACACAGGCTTATGCTTCACCTCCTCCATCAAGACATCACCTTTTCTCTGGGTAAAACACTAAAACACTTTTGTTCTCCAAATGATGTCTACAAGCCCCGTGGCTGTGTCCCATCAATAAAGTTTTCACCTCCCAGGTGAGGTTAAGTAGAACAAAAATACCATCTTCTTCCAAAACTGAAGTCCGTGGAACGAGGACCTGTTGAGTTTTTACATCCCAGTCTGGCAGGTGACTGCAGTCTCAGCGGATGACACACCTGGGCTTCCTTAGGAACTCTGTCTGCCCCCGTCCCTTGGACACGTGTTCGTATCCACCCAGGGAGCACACCTACCTCGGCAGCCCTGCTGAACCCGGAGCCCGCAGGATTTGGAACACCAAACACCGCCAAGACTGCCAGATCTGATTTTCAACTCGGCCCAGGCCACTCTTACAGGCTGCACTGCTTGCCAAGTGATGGGGCTCTTGCTACCTCCTTCCCCGCTGACAAATTAGTGCTTTCAACATCCAAAGGCTGAGGTCCCTTAGACGGTCCCAGGCAGGGCTGTGTCCAGCCTGAGCCACCGAAGGCCTGCACAAGGGCGGTTTTACACCCCTCTCAGCGGATCACCCTTTTCCCGGCAATGGAAGCAATTAGTTACCGCCGGAAGAGGCACGGGGCCCTCGGCCGCTTTCTGCCGCTGCCCCTGGCCCGAGCAGCCCGACCCGGCCCGGCCCCGCTGCCATGTGCGGGGACAATGCGCGCCGGGCCCGGCCTGCGGCCGCCGGGATGCAGCGGGCGGGAAGGGGCCGCGGCCGCGGGCGGCCGGGCCGAGGAGCCGGGAGGCCCCTCTCCGCCGCCACCGCCCCGCT
>VZTJ01006691.1:184501-241227 GCA_013397795.1 Orthonyx spaldingii
CTCCAGCGGCTGCCGGCGCGAAAGGAAGAGAGAGCGCCAAGGGCCCGGATAGAGCTGCCCCCGCCGCCGACGGGAGCGGCGCCCCTTCCGCCGCACCGCCCGCCCCGCCCCGCCGCGGAGCGCCGCGGGAGATGCAGTCCGCAACACTGGCACCGGGGAGAGGCGCTCCGGCACGGCCGGGCACCGGCACCGGGGGGATGCGATCGGGACACGGCCGGGCACCGGCACCCGGAGCGCCGCGGAATGTGCGGTGCCAGCCCGCACAAGCCGCCTCGGGAGCTGCGGGCCCGCTGGAACGGCCCCGTCGCGGGAGCCAAGGTCCGGCAGCGCCCGTTCCGCTCCGAACCGAGCTCCTCGGCCAACGTTATGAGGGATCCGTTGTAGCGAAAATCCCTCCCTTGAAAATCCCTCCCACGTCCGCGCCCCGGTTTCGGAGGGACTGGTGTGGCTCAGCGAGGAAGGAGGAGTGCGTGGAGGAATGGGTTTGCTTTATCATGGGCACGGGGTGCCTGCTGTGCTGGGTTTAGGGTGGTGGGGAAAAAAAGGAGAAGAAAAATCCCAAACGTGCGTCAAAGTTTTGTCAGAAAATCAATATAACCGGAGCTGTCGCTCGTGGAAGGTCTGGGAAAGGTGTCTGATGAGGAGCGGCTGAGGGAGCTGAGGGTGTTTAGGCTGGAGAAGAGGAGGCTCAGAGGGACCTCATCGCTCTCTACAACTCCCTGAAAGGAGGCTGTAGCCAGCAGGTAGGGCCTGTGCCTGCAGAGGATCCGAAGAAATGGCCTTAAGCTGAGACGGGAGATTCAGATGAGATGTTAGAAGAAAAAAAAAAAAAAATCACTGTCAGGGTGGTCGGTAAATGGAATAGGTTGCTCAGGTTCAAGAAGCATCTGAAACTGGTGCTGGGTGAAGTGGGTTAGTGGTTTAGGGGTTACAGGGGCAGTGAATGGGATGATCCTGAAGGTCTTCTCCAACCATGACGATTCCATGAGTCAATGATTCTGGAGGAATTGGCTCAGTCACAAAGTCAGAACTGAACTGCTTAACTTGGTCCACTGGTAAGTCACTTCTGTAGGCTTCATCCTACAAGCATTTGAGCACTGAAGTAATTTCACGTCCATGAGTAGTCACGATAAAATGAGCAATGCTATTTATAAGTCAGTGAGTTGTAAAATTTAATTGGCAGTATACATTCACTGTCATGCCTTCATTTGGGGGATGGCATGCAGCGATGTACTTGAAATTTTGGGAGTTATTTTTGTGAGAGGAATTTATTGAACAGTCAGATAAAACCATGAAGAAAAAAATTTCACAAACACCCTATCCTGGAATGACTGAAATGATGGCACATATCAAAGAGAAAAGCAGAAATGCAGTTACAGAAAATAACTAAATTTAGTTAATTTCTAATTAAAATTTAAAAGTGATACCATTTAGAAATTCGATAAAGTGCAACTATCTCTTTACAGTTAAGTTAAACAGTTTCGGGAAATCTAAGCTTACCTAGAGTGTCTTTGCATATATGAAACAGCATAACAGACTTGCTTTTGTACATCATTTTTCCAAATTAGTAATTTTTCCATGATTGTCATTGGACTAAAACCTGGATTTCTCTGTTTCTCTTGCTACTGGTTTTTTTGGTGTTTTGGGGTTTTTTTTTTACATAATGCTAAAAACTGATTTACACTATGTAGTTTTTTCTTATTACAAGTGTGAAAATGAGCAACTAATTTATGAAACTAAACTGTGAAGCAGCTATGAATATCTGCCTTTCTAAGTAAGCACAGGAGACATATGGGTCCAGATGACCCAAGTGGCAGTGTGGCATTATTTTGGGACATGATGTCATATGCTATTCTTTTATAAGTTGCCCAGATCTGCAGTCATACTCTAGTTCTAGATGTTGCCCAAAATGTAAAAAAAAAAAAAAAAAGTGAAACACTGTCGATTCAAAGATTTAATACCATTACAAAATGCTGTAACAAAGTCTTTTCCCTGCTTTTGTGCCACAGCATAGATAACAAGATCAAATCTCAATGCGCTTTGTATCAAAGGAGCAAAGCAATAATGCCTCCAGCCAGGAAGAACTTAGGTGCTAAGCTGATCCAACAACTTATGAAACAGCATGTATCTTCTCTAAAAATAAAAATATGTACTTCAGAGGACAGAGGGCTCGTGATGTGCTGGTTGTGCATAATGCTCTGTGTCAGATGTACAGATGTGAAATGCTGCAAAGACAAGCACAATGGGATGTAAACCATTGTCAGCAAAGGTGCTGTGGCTCTGGAAGCGTGTGCCAGAGCTGTTCCCGTTTGGAATACAAAAGTGAGGGGGACAAAAAAAAGTTGTGCAAAAGAACGTGTAAGCAATTGTCCATCCTCAGTACTCTGAAAAAGAAGACCTTGTATGTCCAGGAATGTTTGCATTGTCCAGGACATTTGTATTTGCATCTTTGCTTGCCCAGAAATAGTAACAATAGCTAACTTCACAGCAGGATTAATTGCATAAATGGCTCACAGAAAACAATAAATGCAGGATTCAGTCAAGATGGACATTTTGTGTAGACAGGAAGCCAAATTTAAGAAGGAACATCAACGAGGTTAAAAAAGAATTTATGACAAATCTGAACAATTTGTTGGTGGAATACGTTTGCTGTAGGTAGTTTAGTGTTAGAGATAAAACAGTAAAGGTGGAAGAAAACTGACACACCAGTTTGAGTGGAGCAACCTAACAGATGGCAACTGACTTCAAGGTACAGGGGACTGGTGAGATGCGGCATCTTTAACACTGAAATTTTGTCAGGATTAAATAAATATACCCACTTCCATCAGATACATTCTTTGAACAGTGTTAGCAGGACAAAAGAGACTTTAAGCCTGCCCATCACAGCACAGCAATTAATGAGGACTTTGGCCAAATCTGTTCAGCAAACAAAGGGACATGAATAAATACGTTGCAAGATGCAACAGATGAGTTGATAGAAAAATTTGATTTTGAAGTCAAATTTCAAATCACAAGAACTAACATTGGATAGAAGTATGTCCTTCAGCCAGATAAGCCTCATCAAATTCTTGGTCTCAGTGCAGAAAAAAAATGTGTATGTGCTGCAGGGATTAGCTGCCAAGCACTGTTCTCTGTTATGTAGCAATGCCTATAGACAACCTCAGGCTGCTGTGGGAGAACAGAGCCTCTCAAATTATCTGGGAAAGGGCAGATGTGGTATTGCACAGGCCTCAAACGTTGGATGCAAATCGGTCTCAATTACTCCTGAAGATAAACATGCTCTCATAGACTGTCTTGGGATTAGCAGTCATGTGTATTTTCCCTGGAAAGCTGGAATAATAACAAAGACAATGCTTGTCAGCTTCTGTAAAGTAATATGCTCCTTGGAGCTGACTGTGGAGCACTGCTTAGCCTGTGTGCCTTTCTGGGGTACCATTCCCTCTACTGTCACTGAAAAGCCAGTAATCATATATAAAGGGAGCACAGTCATCAAAGATCACCAGGTTTGGGTGCATTCACCAGATGTTGCTAAAGAATTGTGTGTAAATTTTTATGCCATCTACATATTCCAAAAAAAAAAACCCCAAAGGCAGTAACTGATGAATGCCGCTGTAAGATGTTCTGTGCTGGAGCAGAGTTGACAGCAGCCAAATTGACTCCAGCTATGCAGAGTGTATTCCTGCATCAACAGCATTCCAAATGTCAACCCAGGATTTGGAAAAAAATACTTGCACATGAAGGTACTTAACCAGTCCTACAGCTCCACAGGGAGTTTGGACAGGAGTGAGTGGATGAATCACCAGCATCCAAAGTTATCCTGGAGCTACTTCTGCTAAATCAAAGATGGCAACAGGAAGAAAAAGGTATGCACAGAAATGTTGTGCTGATGTGCAAAGTTTGGAAATAACTATTTATATTAATATTTTTTAAAAAAAGCTGAAATGGGATTAAAGTATGAAACTATAAAATGAAACATGATAGTCAACATATTTTGGTGTAAAATCATCAAACAAAGGTGATTGTTTGAGGAGTTCTCTGGTTTGGCTGGGGAAATGGTACAGAATAAGTACATTTCTTTGTTTTAAAATATCACACTAGGCTATGACCCTGACCACACACTGAAAGGATTGAGAACTGGTTAAATTACAATTCTCAGTAAAAAGGTGATAAGTGAAGAGTGATTATTTAAGGGGCCAATTTCTATTGGATTTTTACTCATACCACTATCAGACTCTCTGTTTGATACTTTAGGCAGTTCTGAAATAATTATAAAAATCACTACAGATCATTGTGAGGATAACGCAAGATTAGCAAAACAATCCTATGTGGATAGGAGGAGATGGTCACCTGAAAAAGAAACAGAAATGCACTTTAACATAGCCAAATGTGAAGTTACACATGTAAGACCAGAAAACAAAAGATTGGAAGGGTTGTCAGGGATACCATGGGCATGCAGGTTGGCATGAGCACCTAGCAGGACCTTGTGGTAAAAGACTTACCACAATCTTTGAGTTGAAAACAGAGGTCTGAAAAGGGGAGTGGGGAAGTGCTTTTTCCCCTCCCTCTGGTGGGGAGAGACAAATGTTCCATTGCCAGAGAATAACACCAGCATTTATGGGTTTTAAGTATTTACAAATTGCAATGCATGAAATACCCCAGAAGTTATTTGAGATGAAAGAGTTTATTTTCTTCATCTGTGTGGGACCTACTTGAAATTTCCAGTTAGGTTTAAGACAAAAGTTGTGAGGAGACTTGGTTGCTGTTTGTCAGTACTATCGTGCTGAGGTAAAGCAGAGGTTTAGCAGGCAGTGTAAGGATGGTTCCTGGCAGAGTCCCTGCTCTGAGACTGGCTCTAGCCAAGGGAGCAGGATGCCACTGCATGCCCAGCCTGTGGTTTCACAGCTCCCTTTAATCTCCTTTAGTCAACTGGGAGCTGGCTTCACCCCTAAGGAGAATGTCACTGAAATTTCTTCAGAATTTTGTTGAGTCTGGAAGGCACTACGCTCCTTTATGTAGCCATGAGCTCAACAGTCGCTTCACCCCACCAAAAAACCCCAGGAGCCATCCCCACCCCCTCCAGCCAGATGGCAAGGCTTGAGCAGATGCTAAACCCCATATCCAAACAGGTTTCCCAGGGGACAGATGCTTAAAACAAGATTTGGCTATTAACTGTGGAAGTGTCTGCAAGTGGAACAGCAGGAGTAGCAACACTGAGATGAAGCTGCAAAGAAACAGTCGCTGTAATAGAGCCAAGGGTATTAAGGTCCTGAGTAAATACCAAGAAGATAGAGCTTCCTTAGTGCTTTTACAGGGCTTTTAGACCAATGGTTTAATATATAAAAAAAAAAAAAAAAAAAAAAAAAAAAAAAAAATAAAAAAAAAAAAAAAGCAAAAAAATATAAAAAAAANAACAAAGTTTTAAAAAAAAAAAAAAAAAAAAAAAAAAAAAAAAAAAAAAAATTAAAACAAGCAAACAGGCAAACAAACAAAGCTAGGAAACACAGAAGTCTCTGATGTATGATTCTTCTGAGTTCAGAAAAACTAGGCATCTTCTTAATAAACATCTCTTCAAAGATGCAGGGCTCCCTCATCAATTATTACTTTTATCAGTTAACTCTGGACAGCAATGTGAGGAAAAAGAGCAAGATCAGGAAGACATTACTGGGTACTGACGATCTCTTTAGTGAATAAAGTTGTAAGAGGAGCAAGTGTCTAACAGGTGAAACTAGAGAGTCACTGAAAAAATTCCCAGTGGCACTAACTGGTACTTTCTTTTTTCCAAGTGAAACTGGATGCAGTTCTGGAAGATATGTTTTAGTCAAAACACAACCTGTGCTTCAGTCAAACCAACAAGATTAGGGCTTTAATAAAAAATAGGTGCATAAAACTTTAACAGGATGTTGGACTAGATAATGTGACAATGAACTGCACAATGTTTTGGGGTTTGCTGTTGCTTTCAGGTTAGATCTATCTCCTCCTGAAGGCTCAGTTTGCACTATGTGGAGGTCCAGCTAATCCAGCCCACAACCTGCTTCAGGCCCTGTGTGACAGACAGTGGAGCAAGTGTCTGTAACCTATAGCAGTTTCACCTCCTCCTCCCTCTTGCTCTGTTTTCCACCCTGTATATTTATATTTCATGGCCCTGAGGGAAAATTCCACTTACAGAGCTGCAGAATGCTGGATTGGTGACACCCTGGAGAGATAAGCAGGAGACAGCAACTGGTATTTGTGGCACTAAGATGACACTCACAGTTCAGGCTCTTTTCACATTTTTTATACAGTTGCACAGGCACAGAAGTTACAAAGGCATCGATGGAATGGGTTATACTATTGTGAAATACAAATTCGTGCTGAGGATCACAGAATTAGAGTGTGACCTCAGAATAATGCCTGTGATCGTTGTGTTCTCCAAGAATATCTCTTTATATGCATTATGGGAGTTGGTTAATTTTATTTTTGCAAGGAAAAAAGTATGTCCTTTCCTTACTATTCCTTAAACAGGACCCCAATCTTATTTATTTTTTATGATTTTTCCTCAAATGAACAGCTGTGAATCAAATGTAATGCTGGCTTTACATTTTGAGGAAGCAAATTTAAAGAAAACCAAAGTATAAGGGGTGTGTATCTATGAGTAGCAGTGTTCAAACAGATGCTGATTTTTAAAACAGAAGCTTTCTAATGCAGCTTTTACAGCCAAGATGCAACAATAAACTGGAATTGTACAGAAAGAGTTGTGAAAATACTCAGGCTGTGGAACAGGCAAAAATTTCCAGAACTTCTAAAGAGTAAAAAAGAATATTTAAATTATAACTTTAATTGTATAATTAAATGTGTGTGCAAGTGAGGCTTATGCAAGCTATTTGTACATTTATCAAGGTATAATATTTTGTTCTATTTAATAACAGAGAGAGTTCTGTTTAGAATAATTCTAGTCTTTATAATCCTATCCTGTTTCCATTTAGATTTATTAAATAACAGTGAGTACAGTAGAACAGGACTAGGATTTTATTATATTAAAAATTCACTCAGAATAAATTCTCAGCAGTTAGGGAGAGCTTTTCATATGCAAGGAACTACAAACACACATTAAGAATTTCAGTAATCTAGTAATACAGCATTCAGCTTGTGAGCTCATTCCAGTCCACACAACTACAGGCAGTTCCCTCCAGGACACACCTGTGTTTGGGAAGTGTGCCAGCATGGCTCCTCAGGAGCCTGTGAAGCGTTTCAGATCAGTAAAAATTATTGGCCTCAGTGGTGACCACAGTCTTAATTGTACATTTGGGATTTTTTATAGTTTTATTATAAAAAAAGAAATTACATTTTGGTTGTGCTGGCATGGCATATTATTCCTTTTTCTTACTTTTCCATCTTTCTCACCTGCCTTTCCCTCTGTCCATTCTAAACTTGAGGAGATAAAGCAAAGTACTGAGAGAGTAAAGTTACTGGATTTCTGCATAATACAGGGGGAGAAGGTAGATAGAAAAGGAGTCTTTTATGCAGGAAAAATGTAAAACCACTTTGGTTGCTTAAGAATATACAGCTGAAATAATCAGAACTGTGTTAGCAGAAGAGGGCAGGTGAAGAATTGGAGCTACTGAGCCAAGTGTTTCTTGGGTCTGGCTGCAGAGAGGGGAGACCAACTGTGGCTGGGTGAATTCTCTGTCTGCTCAAGAGGGAGCTTAGGAGAGGCAGGCAAAGACCCAGGGGCACACAAGGAAGTGCTTGCAGTTCACTGGGAGAAAAACTAGATGAGATACAGAGTTTGTGAGCAGCAAATAAATTGGAAAGTTTATTTACAGGTACTAAAAGAAACATGTTTGATTCCTCATTCACTAAGGGAATCACAGCTTTTGATACATGTTTTTAAGATAAATAACATTTCATAAAACTACCTTACTTCTGAATGAAATTACTTTGTTATTAGAAACAGTTTTATAGGTTATAAATCTTAGATAGTTGCTTATGTTAGAAGAGTCAAAACACCCAAAATTAGAGTTGAAAAAGATGGAGATTTCCTAGATAAAACAAAGATAAAAAAGAGCATTTGAGTGTATTAAAAATACATTTTTTACAAGACCAAATCATCTTAATTTTCTTCTTTTACTTGTATATTAGATGTTATTTGATCAGCATTTTTATTGGGAGTCTCATAGTTTTTATTCCTTGCAAATCTTTACAATTCAGTATTGCTGTCCGAAAGGGCTTAGTATGTTTTCTATTTGGTTATATTGTTTTAAATACCAGTATTTTCTAATTTAACAAAAGCAGTCATAATGCTGGGATGTGCAAACATAGGACTTATGCTGACCTGTGTGTAAATTGCTAAAGAAATACAGCTATGAAAATAAGGAATGAAATTGATATTATTCCATTTTAGCTGTGCATACACCTTTGTGTTTCCTGGTGACTGTGGGTGCACTACTAATTGTTCACAGAGAGCAACAGGTGGAACAGCAGGGGTAGCTGCTCACAAAGGCACACTCCTGTGGCTTCCAGGCTCTTGCTAGCCAACAGCTGGATTAAAATTCCAGTACCTGCAGCAGCAAGGCAAGGCAGGAAACACAAGAAACACATTGCCAGTGCCCATGTCTTTGTCTGAACAAGACTCCGTGTCTTTTCCAGGTGTTTTGTGAAGTAACAAGGTGGAAAATACTTGCCCCTCATTTCACCTTTGGAAGGCACATGAATGATGCATGCAGGACAACATCGTGTTCTCAGGATAGCAAGGAGCTGTGTCAGCTTCCTCTGGTCATTCCTTGTAATCCTTCGCTGCTGATTGCCAGCATCCTGCT
The DNA here is from genome assembly GCA_013397795.1 of Orthonyx spaldingii. NCBI lineage: Eukaryota > Metazoa > Chordata > Aves > Passeriformes > Orthonychidae > Orthonyx > Orthonyx spaldingii. Next base: position 193,297 of record VZTJ01006691.1, read on the forward strand.
GTTCCACTCCTGGCCTTTCCTGAGCAGAAAGGATTCCTCAACTTCAGAATGTGAAATGAATTTTCATTCATGTTTCTGCCAGGTTGACAAGATAAAGTAATTAACTGCTACAGCTAAATCAAGGTTAAAGTTTTTAAAAGAATTTGGATTATATTGTGTCACCAGTACAGCAATTCCACACAAAAAAGCAAACACACTGGTTCAGCTACAGGAAGGATTTCTACAGAATAATGGCACACCAGCTTCTTGTAGTTGTTATAAACCCACTTATCAGTCTTCCTGTGGACTCCTTGTATTTTCTCTGAGTTTTCCTCATTCAGAAATGATTACATCATATTAATTAATAATGTCTTACTCAAGCACCTGACACTTCTGTTCTGCACTCACTGGTTTTAGCCAATTTTGTTGCAGGGAACAGGCCAAAAAGCTGGTCCTGTGGTTTATCCATAGGCAAAAGGGAACTAGTATTTCATGCAGTGGAAAACATGCAAATTTCTTTATCGATATTTGTAGATCTGGATTCCTGCATTCAGCCAAGGTATCTGACAGGAAACTTGTCAAAGACTGGGTCCATAATGTTCAAAATTAAAATGAAGAGCTTTCCTTCACAGAACTGCCTTAGGTGAAAAGAGTCTATTCTTGTCAGGCCATCCCCATTTAATCTCTAATCCTGATTAACAACTGGTTTTGTGATGCTCGTTTATCATGATAGTAAGTACTATCAGTCATATTACAGCATTTTCAATTAATGTAATAATTTCCCATAGGAAATAATTTCTCAGAATGTTGGCAGCTTTTCTAAAATGTTTCAATTAAATCACATTTTAACCCTTCTGATATTGCTCTGAATTTTAATTATTTTCCATTGCAGGCTGCCAGTTTAATGGTGACCTGAACATATTTTTTAAAAACTACGGCTGTGGCTGCATACAGCAAGGGTGAAAGGTTTGTTCCTTGTGAACTGGTTATTGGTCCACTCTTTATGGTTGTTTTCTGCAAGACCTTAGAGGCCAGATCAGGACAAACACTGAGCACTCTCACTGCAGACATTTTGTATCTCATAGAAAAAACAATCTAGATGAAAATATGGCATGACATTTGCACATATTCTGATTAGACCATGCCTTCTTAAATTGTAGATTGTGAAACACGTCATAACAGGAAAAAACTTCTTCTCTTGTAGTCTCAAATGCAATTCATGCAATTTTTCTGAAGGTTGCAGGGAATCCTTACAATATAGGAAAGATTTAGAAGTTCTAAACTTTTTCTCTGGAAGTTTTGCTTTTTTTTTTTTTTACTTCTGCTTTTACTTTTTTTGCAAGCAATACGTAGTTTTCCTACTTTTCTTTTTTCCTTATTCTGCTTTCTTCTACAACCTGTTTCATACTCCCCTATTACCTGGACAAACTTCCCCCATCTTCCTTTCCCCATCAGAATTGTTGTTTCACATTTTCTTCCTGAATCAACTGTCTGGCTATCATGTAAATTTTTCCTAAATCTTTGCTAGTCTGCATTTTCAAAGATCCTAGGTTTTTTTCCTCTCTTACGCCTTTAAGATAGAAGAATTTTTCAATCAAATGCAAGGATCCTCTTTGGCAATGAAAGCAACTTTAGCTGCAAGCATGAGCAGTGAATGGCTTGGATCATCCATCTACTATGATTTTAGGTACATTGATGATACGAAGAGATTCAGAAGCAACTTGTAAAACAGCAGCACTTCAAACTGTCAATTTTGGAAGAAGGTTGATTAAATCAGTGCCCCTGGCACTGATGGCACTACCCAGTATGTATGAGGGCTTGTGTTATATGAAACAGGCTGCTTCTGCCATCAGACCAGAACGTGTTCCCCTTGTGTGACGATGTAACATAGTTCACCATGTTATGTAAGTAAGAGAGAAATGTATTCCCAGAAGAGAAAACCCCAGCACCACAGTGTCACATGACCAGAGACATTCTGAGCCTGAATTTCAGAGAAGCTGAGGTCAGAAGTCAGATGCTTGGTATTTCTGAAAAGCTCTGTCTTTATAATTTCTCCTTTGCCAGACATAGCTGCTGTAACATCCTTAAGGGCATTCTGTTATTAAGGTAAATATTAACACTGTAGCAAGTGTTAATTTTACACTTTGTTGGTCTGTTTTTCAAAACTATGTGCCTTTACTGCTGATCTGTACCTCCTCTTCCAAGCAAAATGCATCCACTTCACACCAAGGAATGATTGCAACTGCACTGAGAGCAGGACATGGTCGCTGGTAATTTAACCACTTGACTCTGCAATACCTTCAGGCAATTGGCTGATTGACATTTCTGCTGAAAATCCAGTTCAGGTAGCCAAGTGGTGTGTTGTGGAAAGACCACATTCCAAGGCCTGTAGAATAAATGAGGAATCTGAACTGTTCTGATCTCAAGTTTTCATTTTTAACCTTTCACAGTCTTCACTCTCTGCTTTGCATCTTGTTCCTTCCAATTATTCTTTTATAAACGCATTTTCTCATCTAGCTTCTTTCTTAACATTAGGGGACAGAGTTAGGACCTTAATTTACCTCAGGGTAAATTTAAATAAAATGAAGCTTTCTTTATGACAATGCAACCTGCTTAGCCTACTGACAGTCAACAAACAAAATGCAGAAAGGAAATGTCAATAGACAGTTACAATGATATTTTTAAGAACCTATCAGCAAGAGGAGATCATTCAGGTCCTGATGAGTTCCAGCAGGAGATTCCACTTGGGCCTTTCTGAGAATAGTAGAAAAAATGGCTTAAAAAAATCTTGATTGCACTCTGCAACATTAATTTCTATCATTACCGCAGCAGATTAGACATTGTCAAAGCTACACACCCCAGCATATATTCAACACTGGGAGGTGGCCTGAAGCTGGTTCTCCAGACCAAAAATCTTTGGTTTAACTGAGCTTAAACTTCAGTTTCACATTTGTAGAGGCAGAATGTGTAACAGCATCTAAAGAGAAATAAAAATGGATCTTGCATCAGATTAAAGGTGGTGTTTTTATCAGCATGGAATAACTTAGATTTGGAAACTTTGCCCTGCAGATGGGTATGTCCAGCTACATCACTGCTATAAATTAGAAGGAATCCTTGAAGGACCGTATTCCTTCTTAGCAGGAACATTTGAATTTTCAGCTATGTTAGTATAAACTCAGCTTCAGACAGGGTATAAATCTGATCATTAAATTAAATCCTACCCTAGCATTAAATATGAAACACAACTAATAGGTGCATCTCGGGATAAGGTCCTGTGCATTCTCTACACAGAAATTTACAACTGTGATCGTTATCACAAGCAATAAACACCAGCTTATAAACACCTCAGCTGCAGAGCAGAGCTGCATGGCTCAAGTCTTGTGCAGCTATTTTTGAGTCAAGCAAGGACTCTCCCTGCAGCTCCACATCCCACCCTCCTCTCCCACTACCTCCCTTTTGGCCTCCCCTGATCACTCTGCTCTGCTCTGCTCTGCTCTGTATGGGCTCTGCTGTGCTCTACAGGTACCCCTGAGAGCTCTGAAGGAGACTCAGAGCTAGAATAAGGTGTCATGAATATTTTCTTGCTTTGGAAATATTTTTGCTTCCCTTGCTACCTATCTTTGAGAGCTGATACTGGTTGAGCTCTTCAAAAAATTTCCCAGGACTCAGGTGCTGTAGGTTGGACTAAAAGCTGGGATGAGGTGATTGACAGAGGGAGGTGGAGCTGTTCATCCCTCTTCCTGTTATAAACACTAAATTGGGTTTTGCTACCAGAAGGATCCCTGAGATTTCTTATACTGTAATGAGAACTCCTTCTTTCATTGGTATTTTTAATAAGAGGTTTGACTTTTTAGAAAAAGTGCTTTCCAAGACTGGGGAAAAAATAGAATCAGAAGTAAGGCCTCTGATTAAGCTACATTTAAGGAACCTGACAGAGCTTTCATGTTCCGCAGTTGGGGTGGCATGAGCTTATTACAGGGTATGTTTCACTCTTAATTTGTAGGAAGACAAAATAACCTTTAATTTCTGGGGTTTTTGCATTCAAATAGAGGATACAAACAGACTGACCAGAAAAGTTTCTTTCCCCATTTCATGTACACCACTGACACATGCAATAGGAAAAAAAACACCCAAACTGGCTATTAAAGGGGATTTATTAACTATTAATTATGACAAGAGGTGCATCAGAATTGGGAATCTGGCACTTAGTTTTACCATTTGAAATAAAAACATCATAGCTATCTATTTCACTGTGTTTCTAAGTAATTAAGCAGTAACAAAAATAGGTACACACTATTAAAAATCTGCACTTTGTATGTTTGTACATAAATCTGTGTACAGTGTATTGTCTGTACATATATGCAGGATGTACCCAAAATATACAACTGTACATAAAATGGACAATAGGAGTTAAGAATAATACCTTCTATAACAAAATACCAGGAGAGAAACAAAACTGAACATTTATGATCCCTGAGCTCAGATTCAACTAATTTTAATGCTCTCACTTGCTGTTTAGTAATTTTTTCAGCTTCTGTCCTTCAGCACTGACTTTTATAAATAAAAGCTTTCATTAATTCTCCTTTGGGCTCCTAGAAATTTCTAATCCTTCATTCACACAAACAGCTACGAATAGGTGCTTATTTCTATTTATCTCACTTGTTGGTGACATTTTTCTATTAATTTTGATCAATGCATGCACATTCCACCCTAAGTTTTCTCCAGTTAAATCCTCAGACTCCTCACTGTAACTGGTGAAAGTAAAACACACAAGCCCCATTCCATGCTTATTTGGTTTTAAATTAGAATTTAGATAGAATGACAATAAATGTTCGAGGTTTAGATTCTTGCCATATTTATACAAAATAAATGTGTTAAAACAATGCAGTTTTAATGCTTTGTGGTGGTCAAAAATAAGACAAGAATAGGGGAAGAAAAGGGTTCTGAATCTGCACTTCTCAAGAAATTGTATGCATGATTTACTTGTTGATTAATGTTCCTGGTTTTCATAATTTTCAGCTAGAAGCTCTCAGGAGTAGGATCACTTCAGTCTCTCATCCTCCTTCCTCTTGCTGACAATTAGCATGACTCAGTCCACAAAGCATCAGCAGCATCAGTGACTCAGCCATGTGATATGGGCTCTATCAGTCCTTCTACGAGTGATTGAGAAAAAAGGCAAACACAAGTTTTTGTGCCGAGGGAAGACAAATCTTCCAATCTGACGAAAATAAAACATTTCATCCAGCCACCCACAGAAGGAAGTGACTTCATGGAGCTGACCACTTAGCTACTGCTCGGGCAGACGTCAATCTATTTATTTTGTTACTTTCCAGCAGGTCAGAAAAACACTTAGCTTTTTGGTTCACAGATAATTTGAAAGAACTCACACTCTGAATTTAAGGTACATTTTCCAGAAACCGTTTCATATAAAGCTTTTGGCTCATTCAGTCTTTAGCCTCTAAATACAGAGAGGGCTGCTCCCACTGGTAGTCACTGAGCAAACTCCAGCTAGAGACTGGAGCACTTCTCTCATTTCTCTGCAGGACAAAGCATTCTGCAGCATGTGTTCCCTGTCAGGTGGGGCTTAGAAAGACACTCCAAAGACAGGGCAGGTTTTATGTTGTTTCCTAAGTTATACATTCTATATAGGGGATACTTTATGCATGCTGAGAGTAAATCTATTTTCAGTCCATAGCTATTGTTCCCAGTGCGCTGTGGAGTGAAACTGTTCTTGGCAATGCTGATCTCAACTACTTGTCAAAAATTTCCTTGATACTCACTGAGTTCCAGCAACCAAAAGTCTTTGTGCTCTGAACACCTACAGGATGTGGCCTAGGGCAGTATTTTTCATTCTTTACCTTCTTTCCAGCAAATAGATCTAAGTTAATTTTCTAAATAGAGTTCCTGAATTATTTTATTTACAGAATGAGCCCTAAAGAACATTCCCCAGACATGTCCTTTTTCTTTTCCTGAGTGAATGCAGAGGTTCTGTTGATATTTGTTAGGTGTGGACATCTTTGCAGGTGACTATTCAAATTATCAGCAGATACTAAACACCACTGACAGTTTCAAAGTTTACTAAAATAGACAACACATTCACACCAGCAGTACCCCCCTAGCAAGGGGAACCAAAACCAGTGAAGAACAGTTTGAGTCTGCTGATAATCTAGTCTAACAAATATAATTTGTGCAGTACATATCAACTGCAAAGTGATCTAGCTAATGAATCCTTAAATTTCACTCTGGCAGCAATTCAGAGAGCTTGAGCTCCCTAACAGTGAGGCGATTAGAGTTATCTTCTCTATTTTTAATGAGACATATACTAACACTGTGAGCTTACTGCAGAATCAGCATCCCGGGAATCATCTGCAGGCCATGTGCTTTCTACTAAATGGAAGAGGAAACATGGAGCAAACCTGTATTGTTGAAATTGCTTGTTGGGCGTTTTACAGTGGTGTCTTGGACAGGGGAACTGCAGAGAACCCAGCAAGAATCAGAAGTTGCTTGGCCTGCGTGTCAGTTTACCTGCATCTGGGTTACACAGAGGGGCTACACAATACAGAGCAGGTTACTTAGAAATCAGACATGCTCTGAAGCAGGTTCTGCCCAGCTTCTTGGCTCTGAGTGGCTACAGAACAACAACCACACCAAACTGAGATTCCTACCCCACTGAACAATCCACCTCACCAAAATGAGAGATGGCCCTTGCAGCATTTACCATCTACAGCTTTTAAATTATGGTACTTATTTTATTTACATCTTTCAGTCTGCATCTTTCCTCATCTGTTTCAGGATGACTTGGTAAAGATTTCTCTGCATAATAATCTGGTTTCCAATTTTGCTTCCAACATTACTCAGTTTAGTATCTGTTTGATGTTTTGTTAGAAGTTAGAGAGGAAAGAAATCCCATTGTTTAAATCATTTAACCTGGAGTTTCAGAAGTAATAACCAAAAAGAAATGACAAACATGATGTGCATTTACAATAGGGGAAAAATGCTATTTTCTACAGTGTCAGCAATTCCCATCTTGCTAGTATGTACAATTTTCTAGTGAAAGGGTTTGAAAAAACAAAGGACTCCCTCATCTGACATCAATGCCCAGAGCAGCAAGTTCATAGACCTAACCAGCTTCTCAGGGCACTAAATTCCTGAATTATCAATTGTAAATATTAAAAGAGCTAATTACATGATTTAATAAAATAATTTTAAATAATTTGTTTCTAAAAGAAATAAATTCTGAGTAAATTATAGCTTTGCATGGAATCTACTCATGATTTGAAGCTTTATGTGGAATCTGACCACAATTTATAATTTGGATTATTTCCTACCACTGGATTTGGCAGGGTCTGTACTTGTGTAACAGCATATTAGATTATTTAGATCTTAAACGAATCATCAACTTCCTGTAGACACTTGCACTGTAACACCAGTGGGTTTTGTACCCGTAGCAATAAAGCCATGCTTTTAAGAGCTCAGCTGTGTGCTGACCTGCATCTTCCTCGGGCCTTTGGAAAGATCTGTGATCTCAGGAAATACAATCTGTAAATAACACTGCTATGAAATAACTGATCTGCTGGATCCTGTATGAGCAATTTTAAGGGCTGTTTAGTCATGGTATAAAGGCGGAGTAATCAGACAAACGAGGCTGAAATTAAATCTGAGTGTCCAGAGCAGCCTTTCAGAAGACCCTGAGGAAGGGTTGGACATTTATGAGCAGACACAGCTGGAAAAGGGACGAGGGGGTGTCACAGTCGCTCCCTCAGCTGCCCAGAAGCTTGTGCAATGTGTGTTGTCCGCAGGGTTCCAGCGTTCTCCCTGGAGAACCCTCCCTATAACACTCTGTGCTGCCCGGGCACTTGGAAGGTTCAGGGATCTCCTGCTGCCAGAAGATTGAATAGGAAAAGGTGCTTCGAGGTCACAGTCGGCTTGAACGTCAAGGAATCTGCGAACACTGGGACATGCCCCGCTGGCTTTCCTGTGGGATTTCAAACCTTCTTACTGACAGGAACCGACGTGAGGAAAATCCCGGGGCTAATAGAGGAATTTTCCTTCTTCCCGAGAAATCAGCTTTCTTTTCGAAAGAGAGGAGCAATCCGACAAAAAACCCTAAAAGCCTGACTGGGATAACTCAATAAGGTTCGCCTTTTCCTGGCAGCCCGGCACTGTTCCAGCGCCACAGCCGGAGGCGCCGGGGGGCTCCCGCCTCCCGCTCCCTGAGGGGAGATCTCGCTCACGTCACCGATGTAAAGTCATTACCGAGGGAAAACAGCTCACAGCGGGTTTTATCCCGCTGCCCTCTGGCACGATCGGGGCTGGAGGGTGTCGAGAGAAGGGAAACGAAGCTGGGGAAGGGTCTGGAGCTCAAGTCTTGTGAGGAGCAGCTGAGGGAGCTGGGGGTGTTTAGCCTGGAGAAAAGGAGACTCAGGGGGCACCTTATCGCTCTGTAATTCCCTGAAAGGAGGCTTTAGCCGGGCAGAGTTGGGCTCTTCTCCCAGGCAATCATCGAGAAGACAAAAGGACACTCTTGAACTTCCCCTCGTGTGCCAGGGAAGGTTCAGGTTGGACACCAGGAGGACTTTCTTCACAGAAAAGATGATTATACGCTGGAACGGGCTGCCCAGGGAGGTGGTGGAGTCTCCACCCCTGGAGGTGTTCAAGGAACGACTGGAAGTGGCACTCAGTGCCATGGTCTGGTTGACACGGTGGTGTTCGGTCACAGGTTGGACTCGATGATCTCAGAGATCTTTCCCAACCTAGCTGATTCCGAGATTTAGGTGATTTATGTGATTTCCCCGCAGCCGGGGCCGAGGAGCCGGGCTGGGACGCCGCCGCCCCGCACCGTATTTACCATCAGTGAGCGCATCCCCCTTACAGTATATACCCACACGGGCACGCCCCAAGGCGGCGTTACCGTATTTACCGCCACTAACCGCTGCGGCATTTCAAGGACGTGGAGCCCAACACGTGCTCCCGCACACCACAGCGGAGCCGTAATGCCCCGAGAAAAGCGCATGCGCCGTGTGGCGGCGGGGGCGGGAGCGCGGCCGCGACCTGGTGAGGCGAGGAGAGGAGAGGAGGAGCGGCTGGTTTCGCCTCCTCCTTCTTCTCCTCCACCAGCCCGCGGCTCCCGGTGCTGCCCGTCCCGCCTCCTGCTCCCCGTGGCTCTCGGTGCCGCCGAGGCCTGCCCCGGCCCTGACTCGCCGGGCCCCGGGGCATTGCGGAGCCATGGCGCAGCGGAGGGCGGCGGAGCGCGGGCCTTGCCAGGCGGCGGAGAGCGCCAGGAACCAGCGGCAGCTTCTGGAAGGTGCCGGGGGCTCGGGGCGGCGGGAGCGGAGGTGACCTGGCCCTGGCATCGGACGGTGCCCGGTGCGGTGTCGGTGCCTCTCAACGCCTCGGGCACCGGCCCCGTCCCGCCCGGGCTCTGGGGCGGCCGGGCAGGGCCCCTCACGGGGCGTGAGGGGTGAGGCGGCTCCCGCCCCGCCGGGGCCGAAATGGGGCACCGACCCCTTTCCCTGCTCCTGTGCATGAGGGAACACGCGTGGTTTCATGTCTCTTTGTGCGTGTTTGTGTTATTCCACTACCGGCATGGCTGAAGTACAGAAAGTGGAAGTGGCACAAAGCGCAGTGGGCTGTATTTTTCTTTCTTGGCCCTATAAGTTGCTTGTTTATTTATTTATCTGTCTGTAATTTATTTTGCTCCTTGGAGAAGGTGTCAGAATAACCACGGTTACAGTGCACGGGAACAGATTTCCCAGAGAGGGTGTGGAGTCTCCCTCACTGGAGATACTCGAGAACCGTGTGGATGCAGTCCTGTGTCCTGTTCCATGAGCTCTGGGATGACCCTGCTTGAGCAGGGAGGTTGGACCAGGTGACCACTGTGGTCCCTCCCAGCCTGACCATTCTGTGATTCTGTAGTTGTCACTACTGTGTGGATGCTGCCTCTGGCCTCGGCTGACCCAGTGCACACCTGTGGGGTCACGCTGACCTTAAACCTAAAAAACCTTAAAGCCAATAAAATTGCCAGCTCGCCCAGCCGGCTTCATGGGCTTCGTCATCCAGGCACTTCATTTCACAACAGTGAGGTGTCAGCATGACCCGCTAGAGTGTTGTATGTTGGCATTGTAGTTGTGCCAGAGGCATCTGCGAGGGAAAACAGCCTTGGCTCTTCGTGTGTTCTTCAGGTGACCCTGGGTGTGAAGCTGGGTGAGCCTCAAAGTACCTGAGGAGAGAGTGATTTAATACGTGCACACATGTGTGGATGCAGAGAGTCCTTAGTGCTCGTGTCAGTTTTAAATTCTCAATGCATTTGTGTTAATCAGTGTATTACATGCATGCAGTCATTTTGATAAAAATCTAAAATACAGAAAAGGCCTAAAATGTCATTGTGTCACTTACTGTGCTCCCATTGCTTCCACTACACAAGAATTTAAAGGCTAATAAACATTCATGTATACATATCCACATGAGTGTAAAGTATGTGTAATTCCCAAGACTAGGAACTGTGATCTTTATATCACAGGCTGGTGTGTGTGTGTTCATATAGGTTCCCTCCTAATGAGTGTGTCTCACCTAGCTGGCTGTGCTTGGTAGTCTTTCATTAGAGGGAAAAAAAAACCCCAAATCTGTTAATGAGTAGGTTTCAAAGTTATGTTGTACATCCTGGAAATTTAAGTTCCTAGTTAAATCTTTAGTTAATTTAGACTGACAGAAGATTTCTGGCAAAAAGGAAAACATATGTATGGCTTATGTTGTTTAGCTCTGTTTTTTCTCTTCACAAATGTATTTATTAATTGAGGCTTAAATTATTATGGATCACAGAAGTTGACTTGTGTGGGACGTTTGCCAATGTAAAAACTTCAAAGCTGTTTGAAAGCTTTCAGGGAATGTGAGCTATGTGTGTTATTGAAAGGATTGGCAGGAAGATGATGTCCACAGAGAGTTTACTTTAATATTCCCTTAAAGGATAAGTTTGAAATCTGTAGTAAGTTGTGAGGAAATGCTTTTTGTTGTTTTGTTTTGGTAGTGCTGGGTTTTTTTCTAACTTTGTTTTATGTTTAATTTCAGGGAAAGCTCTTGCAGAAGGTGGATCAGCTCGGACATCACTTCTTATTTTAGTGTCCATCTTCTTATCAGCTGCTTTTCTTATGTTCCTGGTATATAAAAATTTCCCACAACTTAGTGAGTAAGTATGTTACGAAAGATTAATTTATCAATTTATTTGCTTTTTAGTATCAGATTGGAGAGGAGCCTGTGCGGGGATATGACATAAACTCAGAGAACTGTTCTTGATCTAAGGTTTCTGTTGTACAGTGGAGATCCTGTGTTTTGAGGTGTTACCCCTGGCATATTATCAGTGGTAACTGACTGTGTTCTTAACCTTCTTCAGGTGAGAGTCAGAGTGTGCTTGGTTCAGGCTGGGTTCACTTTAAACTTCCCTGTGCCTTGGTCAGACTGCAGGCTGTCACCAAAAGGGGAAATCCTTCTTCCTTCCTAGCTAAACTTTGCCTTCTCTTTTTCTCCTTCTTGTTGCACCCAGCACTTGTGTTGGGAAGGCAGGCAGGCAGACAGGTGGAAGCCTGCTTGTCTGGCACCTTCCTTTTTCCCTTTTAGTAGTTAATTTTCTGTGTGATTAACTTGCTCAACAAGGTCAGTTTGCAATAGCCCTAAGATCCCTAAGTCTGATACAGAGGAAGTGAAGACACTCAAGTGTGCTGCTCAGGGCTGCACCAGATGAAGGTGTGACATGAGATTTTGCCCTTAGAGCTTTGTTTGTTTGTGAGGTGAAGTTATGCCACTCCTGCTGCACTTCAGCTGTCACGACCCCAGCACTGAGGCAGCTGCAGTTGGTTTTGGCTGAAACGTTGGCTGCTTTCACTTGCCAAGGTTTGGTTTGCGCAATTATTTCTTTTTGATCAGTACTTGGTAAGAAAAAAATCCTAGAAAAGAAGCACATTATTGTTCTGAATTAAAAAAAAAGGTTGCAAATATCTAAAATCAGGGATTTTCTAATATAAGCCACACTGTAAATATTAGGTGTTCATCTGAGAGCATTATTACAACAATAATCATGGTTTGTTTGCTGAAGCTGTAATTTAGTGATGTTGTGTGTCTGATTATCTCTGTATTCAGTAAGTAATTGTACTACACTGTTTGATTATATTTCCGTCTTTCTTGCCTTTTTTTTTTTCTCTCCAGACAAGAAAGAGAATGTATAAAGGTTCCTAGAGATATGGATGATGCAAAGGCCTTGGGAAAAGTCTTGTCCAAATACAAGGACACATTTTATGTTCAAGTGTTAGTGGCTTATTTTGCCACATATGTTTTGTATCCTTTTTCTGATATAAAGGGCAGTTTTGATGTAGTCATGCTTCTCTGAAAAAATAAATGAAAAATACAAATTGATAAATCCTTGGTCATGGGTGAAGTTTAACATACTTAGGAGTGTCTACAAAGATGCACAAATATTTTAAAATCTTGAAAATTCTAAAACATTTCTCTGTATGTTAGGCTCGGTCTCACTTTCGTTTTATTATAACTTTTAAAATAATCTGAATTTTGAGTTAGAAATTACTGTTTGTTCTAAAGGAAAACTGAGGTTACTGCACTGCTCTTTCCTGAGACAAAGTTCCACATAAAGAAAATTTATAGCATATTTAGCAGTTTTGTGAAGGAAAATATTTTGAGCCGTCTTTCATCTCTGCAGTGCCCAAATTGACAAAACCAAATCTCTGTTTTCTTTTAGAGGGACAAATTTCTGAAGTACTTTCTGTCTAGGGAGGCACAAAGGCTACCTGTATTCTGTGTTGACTTCTTTTTCCTGAGTGCTGAATATATTAATTAATCATTAAACACACTCTTAACTGGAACACTTAACTAAAGGTTAATAACTTAAAAGCTGTAGAAGATGGTTTGTCTCACAGTTCTAATGCAGGAGGCTTTCGTAACTCAGGAGAGTCAGCACTGAATGTGCCATTAGTAATTATCCTTCAGCTCACTCTTTTAAAGTATTCCACAAAAAGTATGTCTTATTTCCCAAATTATAGATCTATGAAGAACATTAAAATGTTAGTTTATATATTAACAAGGAGTAGAATAAATTGGCCCTTTATTGAGCTGCTCTAGCAGTTTATGTGATGACCTTTCCTGTCTCAGCAGCAGGCTGTGATCAGTTACCTCTGAACCCTGACATTTGCTTAGCAAAAGCTGTACTGGCTGCAGTGGACTCAGGAAGATTATCGGGCTTTTTAATATTTCAGTCAATTCAACTTGGGTAAAATAGTGTGCAGAGTTTTTTTGCTTCATAACTTTTCTATCCAAAATGGGCAATGCATCACAGTCTCAAGTATGCCTAGCAAGCCTTAAGTCCAACAGCCTGCTTGCTTATGTTGCAGAAACCTAATTTTTGCCTTTTTAAAACTTTCTGACTGAAATAAGTGATCAGCAGTTGTAGTTAGTGATTACATCAAGCCTATTTGTGGGGAAGTAGTAGCTCCCTTCATACATTTCAGTCTTCCATGAAACTTATACTTACGGGCTTGGACAGGCCTGTGAACTTTTCAGAGAGAATATCTGAAATTGCACATCTCTAGTCAACAGTGTAAAATGTGTTTCCTGGAAGTCACAATAAATCCTGGATGGCAGTTGTAGTACAGCTAAAGAGAAAAACGTAGTCAGCTTTTATTACTTAGTAACTTATTTTTTTGTGTAGTGACGAATCTACCTTGTTGCTCTGTGCTTGAGCTGCTTGTGCTACTCCACAAAAGGCATTTTGTAGTAAAGATCTTTTGAGGCCCTGCCTATTTATGCTTTTTCAAATTGTGATATGTATCCTGACTGCTTATGAAGTTAAGAAGTGTGTAGCTTTTTAGAAATGTGTTTTCCCTTAACTAAGATGCATCCAGCTTGCAAACATTTGCTATTCCTGGGTCTATATTTCTCAGTATACTGTCAGGGTTTCTTTATCCCTTTCCACTGGCCTTATTTCTTGTTTGTTTGGTAAGTATGGAAAGTAGTTTGTGAGGGCATATATTTCTGTCTATTTGGAATACAACGAAGCATCTGAGCAGCTTCCTGTTGGAAATGATCCATCTGAAACTGGCATACACTTCAGTTTCTGATGAACTATTGAGTTCTTACTCAGCTCTGCTGCAAGAATGGCATTACCCACAAAATTCACTGTAACGTTGGGTGATGATCCAAAACTCTGAGCTGTTTCTCCAAGTTTTCTTAATAATTAAGACATTCGAGTGTGAATCAGCCAGAGTTTCCTTTACTCTAAATTTGTTTAGCATCTGCCAGAACCCAGTTGTAATTTCACAACACAATTACTGTGGTTTTATTATCGCACTGCAAAATACATCTGGTTTTTAACTGACTTAAATAGGCAAGGAGCTTAGTTTAAGATTTGAAATGTATGTTATCAACAAGCTTTAAAATATGTCATGGGCAAAAGATGCAATTGTAATGAGCCTCAGTACTGAGAAGGTAGGGTGGACCCTGTTGTTCAGTTTTCATATTTGAATTTCTTTAATGGCACTGTGCCTCTTAGTTGAAAAGCTTTCACTGTTCAAAGTCTTAAAACTGCAGAAGCACTCGATATTACCTGACAAGTAACCAATGTTGTCTACTTTGAGTGTTAAGATTGATCTGAATGCCTCGGAAATAAAATGTCTTGGGCCAACAGCATTCTTAGGGAGTGTGTACATACTGCTGGAGGAGAACCGTAATGGAGGGCTGCACAGAAACCTTCTCTAGCCAGGCAGTGTACTTAATAGGGACACAAGGCTGACATTAGAGTTTCTACTCATTTATTGTCTGTTTGGGTTTTCTTTTCAGTGCTCAGGACTTGGAGCTTCATTTTGCTATATGCTTTCATACCTAGTGGGACGTCCTGTTGTGTACAGATATTTAACAGAAAAAGCAGTAAAATGGTCAGAACAGGTAAGGTTTCTAGAGATGCTGGGATTTATGGTACAAAATGTGTCATGGAACAGCATGGAAAGCTAGGAGGTCTTGTGCTCATGTGTCCTGTTACACAGAAGGAATTCTGGAAGTATTCCTGATTTTATAGTATTTCCCATGAGAAGGTTGTTCTTACCTAGGAAGTGTCTGCAACTGATCACCCCCCTGGTTTATTTACTGTCAATAGGAAACCTCTCCAGTTTCGGGTAATTTCAAGTAATTGCTCTCTAAGCATTAGGACTAATGAAAGCTGGGTTCGTGTTTTTGTTTTGGAGGAACCTCTAGTTGTGTGTCTGATTGAAAAACCTTAACTTGAAGATGTTATTGTAGTTGGAGCATTCTTTCTCTTATAGCATCTGATATAGCATCTGATTCAAACTTTCTCTTATAGCATCTGATAACATTAGTTTCAGCAAGTCTTAATTGTGAGATGAACTTAAAGATTTTTGCAGTACAAAAACTGCAAAATAGTGTGAGTTGTACTTGACCCTATGTGTCTTTTTTTAATACTCTGAAACATTCAAACAAATTTTTATTTTTTTGCAAGTATGAAGCACATGTCCTCTGTTCAAGATTTTTTTGAATCACGTAAAAATGCTTTCAACTTGTTCCTCATTAGATAAGATATGGAGCTATGTCTGGCACAATTGACCTTGTTAGATTATGTAGTACTATTTTGACTCTTGACCCAAGTAAATGTTAATATTACAGTATAATCCTGAGGCTATTCTGAGTAGCAAATGGTTACTATTACCATTCGTACAAGTGAACATGTGATTTAAAATTGCATGTGCTGCTCATATCTCCTGTTTCCAGGTTAATTGGACTGTGTCATGCTTGCATATTGAGGTTAAGACATTTTATATGCAGCATTAATCAATATTTAAATATTTGTCCTTCATTGAGATTTAAAAACCCCACAGTGCTCCTGATTTTGCTATTAGAGTTAAATCTAATTTTGGCTAAAGCTGAAAAACAGGATTGTGACTGCTGTGAGCTGCCATGTGAGATTTCAGGTGGAATTGCAATCAGACCAGGTTTGATTTCAGCTGTTTGAGGCTTAACCTTAGTGCAGGTGTGGCAGGATAGGCCAGAACTGTGGGTGCTTGGCTCTCCTTGCAGCTTGGCTTGAGGTTACGCTTCTTGTCTGAAAGGGCTGATGTGCTGGAGACAGACTGGAATAAGAAGCTTTGTTGTAGTATTGGTGTAAGGAGCTGGACTAGGCCTGAGAACACAATTAAGACTGTAAGTGAAGTTGGAGCTGTTGTTGCTCCTGGGTGAATGTTAATACTGGGCTCTGTAACCTGTGGGGATCCAGGCTTTGTGCTGGCAGCAGCCATCTCGTCAAGTTCAGAGCTGTGACCTGGCTGAGTTTCCAGGTGAGGAATTTAGCTGTGTTTTAAGTTTAGACAGAATGGAGTGAGGACCAATCTTCCTTGCTAGTTCCTGCAAAAGCTTTGGGAATGGGATTAGAGGCTGGCTGGGTTGACTGGACCACAGTTAGGCAGAGGAGCTGTGCTAAGGTCAGAGTAAGGCCTGTGGCTCTGCCTATGACTCCTTTGCTACTTGAATTGGCTGAGTCAGACACATCACACTCTGCTCTGCCACACACAGCTATCTCCAGGCTGATCTCAGTACTGTTTAACAGGTGATTCATTGGGCACTCTTCCCCACATCATGCATTTTTAACTCCTTTTTATGTTTACAACATGTAAATGTCTACAAAAAAACCCTTTAAACCTCTATGGCTTATGTGTATTCTCAAGGAAGGAATCTTTTAGCCAAACTTTTGTTTGTTTGTTTTTGTTTTGGCAGGTTGAACGACACAGAGAACATCTTATTAACTACATAATATTTTTGAGAATAACACCTTTCCTTCCCAACTGGTTTATCAATATCACATCTCCTGTAATCAATGTGCCATTGAAAGTGTTTTTCATTGGCACTTTCCTAGGTAAGAATTATGGCTAGTGAGCCACAGTTTGAAGTGGCCAGAAGAAGGGGTGTATGCTATAGGTTTTTAAATTGGCTTTTTTTTGCACATACTTTTTAATCTGCTTAGGAAACAATGCAGTATGTTTCCTTTATGAACTTAAATAAAATCAGTTTGTAAAGAGAACTCGAAATCTGGAGAGTCCAAAGAGCAGAGACTATTTGCTTAGTCTGCTGTATTTGAGTTTGCATTAAAAATACTAAGAATGGCATAAAACCAGTTCTTTGGATAAATTTTTTTTGTCTTTGAATTCTGTATTTTCAGCCCTCTTAAAAAAAAGAAGTACAAGATGACAAAATCTCAGAATTTTGGTGTTAAAATTTGGATGACTAATGATGGTTTTTTCACCCTAACAAGCTGTTTTTTCATCCTTTCCTTGCCCCAGGTGTAGCACCACCGTCTTTTGTAGCCATTAAGGCAGGAACAACGCTGTACCAGCTTACAACAGCAGGGGAAGCTGTTTCCTGGAACTCTGTTTTTGTTCTCATGATTCTAGCCATCCTCTCCATCTTACCAGCTCTCTTCCAGAAGAAACTGAAACAGAAGTTTGAATAAGGATCAGACTGGACCAGAATTTTGCATACTTCATCTCAGGATCAGCACTTCTGATATTTGTATATTTGCTTTTCTAGTGGATCTTAAGCAATTAAAGGGGAGGCTTGTAATTGATAAGAATGTCTTTAAATGAACACATGGCCTTAAACTGAAGGAAATGTGTTCAGAAATGAAACTTCATATAGTTTTGTAAGCAAACCACCAGTGTTTTACTTTGAGAGGGTGTGTGTGTGGCTCTCAGGATGAGGGAAGTGAGAACATAGATGTAACATTTTGCTCTAGTTACATGCAGAGCAAAAATTGTAATGTAGACATAAACTACAGGTGATGCTTTCTAACACTTGCAGGAAAAACCCCGGAATTATTCAGTCCAACTTGGTAACATTCTCTGTAGGCTTGCATGTGATCTCGTCTGAGTGCATTTCTCACTAACATTATTTCCCTTCTTTTTTGCCTTGGGGAGTTTCAAAACAATATAACGGTGCTCACTCAGAAACAAAGGTTCTTTGCAGTACTTCAACTACAATGTTAGTCTCATCCTGGTTGTTTACTTCTATTTATTAGTGCTGTATGGATTTAAATACTTGAACCTACATCTGCTTTACTTACTGGATTAACAAAGGCAAAGTGTCACATCGTTCCCTCTTGACCCCTGTGAAGTTTTATTCTGGGAGAGGATATAGGAGGGGAGGGAGCAGCTTGGAATTCTTATCTTGGCTAGCTGATGATTTTTAAGTTCTAATTTTAATTTTTTTTTATGTTGATTATTTTGCCAATATTTCACTTGCATAGATTTATCCTGCCAACTTAAGAAAGTGATTGTATGGTTATATAAAACTTGCAGTTCTTAAGTGATTTAAAAATGCTTCAGCAGTGTAATATTACCGTTTCTCAAGCAATATGTAAAGAGTATAAAATTTCTCATTGCAGCTTGATTAGCTAAAAGAAATGTCAGATACACAAACTGGTGCAGTTCCTATCAAACAGCTGATCCCAAATAATGTTCAGAGCACCATGGAACAGCAGGCTCTGGTGTCAGTGTATGTAAAAATGGGGGGTTCCATTGTCTGCCAGGTCAGTGACTGGCAGTGGGCAACCAGTCTTGACTCACCTTCGGTAGAAGTCTCTGTATTCTCTCAGTAAGGTACAAGATCCCTCCCCTTGTGCTTCCAGCTGTGGTGGTTTGTTGTGCTGTCAGTGGAACCCCATCAAACAAGGCCCTGGTCAGTGAGGAACTGGGAGCACATTGGAGTTTTATCTTGCTGAAACCAGTGCTGCTCATGTGGTTTGAGCTGGTGCCCCTGCAAGATCTTGTTGAAAAGGGAGTCGACACATCAGCATGTGCTCCAGTTCCAGGGTTTATTTGTCTGTGTCCTTGTGTTAACTCATGATCATATCATAGATCTTTGAGATATAAGAGAACAGTTCATGAATGTGATAATGTAAAAGGTACTGGTACCTTTAATGGGTTTATTCACTTTGGTAACATAATGTTAATTGACTGCTTTGTTTCATCACAGTATTACCTGTAAATATATAGTAAATATTATTGATATACCATTTGTCTTTTATTTAAATCCAGGCTGCACAGTAAATGATATTTTTTACGTAAGTATATAAAGGAATTTATATCAGTTCTGTTTGCAAGTTTATTGTAAGATCATTCAGCTTCAGCAATTCTTTTGTTATTTAGAATTCACTCTAAAAGTGTCCTTTGGCATTTAAAACTGAACAGTGATGACTTTTATTGATGCCATTCTAATCTCCAGCACTCTTCTACTCAGAGGATTTATTCCATAGTAAACTTGAATGTGAATTGGGCCATGTGAGCAAGTGTCCCCCAGACTACTGGGTGTGAAGCTGCTGTAGATTTACAGCCTACTTTTCTGCAGAGTTAACTTTTCATGCAGATCAACTCTCAGAATAAATTACCTACTACTTATTTTCCAGTAGCTTTTCTCAAAATCTGTCTCAATTCCTGGTCAGTAACAGAAGGTGTTGTAAAATCCCTCCCATGCTGTGTAAAGCTATTTTTTTGGTGGAACCTTGTCACTACAGAAGGAGCTGAATGCTCTTTCGATCTCACGTGAACTGTGCTCTCACTTGATATTTTCACTGAGTTCTGTTTCACTACAGAGATGGAGTCAGGCTTTGTTACTTCAAACCTGTTGGTTTTCAGCCACAAGATTGGCTTCCCATCACAATAACTAAAAGCCTTAAGACCTTAAAAAAGTTCAAAATAGGGTTCTTTATTTTTTCAAAACTTTAGCATTTTTTTAACCCATCACTTCTGTCTTTATCTTCAGCTGCCAGTAGCCTGTGGTGCTTTCCTATCCTGGCAGGACTTCTGAGGGTTGTGAGGAGTAAGGCAGGCCTTGCAGAAAGCAAAAAAAGCACTGTGCTATGGAGTACTGTACTAGCCTGCTCTTGCCTTGAGGGAATGCAGCAAGTGATCGAAGAGATAGCCATAACATTTTGACAGAAAAATACTGGCTACCATGAAACAAACCAGGACACCAGAAAGATGTAGCTTTGTCTTTTAATTGCAAGGGATTTTGAGCTGTTAGGTGACCTGTTTATCTTTTGGAATTTTTTTATTGATACCTGCATGACATCATTACTAAGTGTCTCTTGCCATTTGATAATAAAGCTGTTATATGAAACACTGTATTTTTTGAGTATAATGAAGCATGCTGAACTTCCCACTAAACCTAATTTTTTATTAACCTGTTTAAAAGTGGTGAGTTCTTCCTAAATGGTATTTTTAGTCTGATTAAAAATTAAACTGAGGTGATTACATCTGTAGATGAGATTAATTCTGTTTCTACCTTTATTTCAAAATAAGTCAACTTGACTTCCTTTTCTCTCTGAAATTAATTTCTCACAGCAGTAATTTTGAAAAGTTTTTCTGGTTTCTACTGGAAGGCAACTGAGTCTAACTTCTGTCTCTTCAAATATAACTATTTGCATAAAGTTGTTTTTTTTTTTTTTTTTTCATTAATCCCTTATGGAAGACCCCTGTGCTAAAGTTATTGCAGCTCCATTGACATTCCCTTAATATTCTGTCAAGGCTGGTTTATGATATGCTTTTCTTGCCTTGTATAGATAACTCACTGAAAGGGTAAAACAGAAGAAGTCAAAATTGAGAAGCTTTTGTTAGTGAACAACGCTGTTATGCCAAGTCAAAATGTGTTTTTTGTTTTTAGGCAGCTGAGGATTTTTACGTGTTGTTCCTGAGAATTTTCATCATGTGTAGTTTCCTTCTGTGATAGTGTGGAATTTGGGAACCCTATACTTTAGCACGGCTGGACTAAGAGGGAAATGAAAAAAGGTTTTGACAGGAAAGCGGGATCCAGAGTGCATTTTTCAAATTTCCATCAAAGAGAAGTGAATACTCCAACTATTTTACGACCAATTGATGTCTTGCAATGACAGACATTTATAACTCTCAGCTGGTGGCTTTACAGCTCCAGGTCACCCAAAGTGAAAGAAGTTACAGCCTTTTAGCACTAGCAATTAATATAAATAATGGCATAATATATTTACTAACATACCATAGCTCCCCTTCCAGTTCTTAAAAATGTTCCACCTAGTGTGGTAATTCCCTTGTTTTATAGTACACAAGGAAGAATTTGCATCTGGATTATGAGAGCTCAGTCAGTGACTGGTGTATATGTGAGAAGCCTCATAAAAGCTCCTTTCTGTAGAGAGTCTTCCAAACCCAGAGAATTCTGCTCCTGTGCGGCTGTGGGACTTCAGTGGTCTCCTCATAGCCTTAAAAGGTTAGTAGGCCCTCAGGAGGGCTAGGAATGCTGCAGTGGGAAATAGCTTTTAAAATTCTGCCTCAGAATTGAGATCTGTTACACTGATAAGTCCCGATTTTCCTTTTACAACCTAGCCCTGAGGAGTTGTATCTAAAACTTGGAATTTGCAATATATACTGTACTTGGAAGAATTCCATGTCATGAAGGAGTATTTTGAGCAGATCACTAAATCATTCTGTGTTTGACTCTTTGTTCTGTGTTAAACTGATTTCTCATGACTGTGAGAATTATAAACTCCCAGTCAACCCTGAAGCTGTGCAGGATTTGCTTCTCCAGCTGGATCCGTCAAAGTCTTTGGGGGCTGATGGGATTCATCCAAGAGCACTCAAAGAGCTGGCTGGTGTCATCACAAGACCTCTCTCCACAATTTCTGAATCTTGGAAATCTGGAGAGGTCCCAATCTACTGGGAAGCTGGCAAACATTGTCCCAATCTTCAAAAAGGGCAGGAGGGATGACCATGCAAACTGCAGGCCTGTCAGTCTCACTCCAGTGCCCGATAAAACCATGGAGAAGATTCAGTAAAGCTTTTGATGCTGTCTCTCACAGTATCCCTCTGGACAAAATGTCCAGCACTCAGCTGGGTAAGCACATCCTGTTACGGGTGAGTAACTGGCTCACAGGTCGGGCACAAAGGGTTGTAGTGAACGGGGTGACATCACCAGTGGGCCCCGTCACTAATGAGGTTCTGCAGGGCTCCATCCTTGGCCCGGTCCCCTTCAACATCTTCATTAATGACCTAGATGCAGGACTGGAAGGAATACTAAGAAAGTTTGCTGAATATAGTAAATTGGGAAGAGCTGTTGATTCCCTCGAGGGCCGAAGCCCTGCAGAGGGACCATGACAAGGGCTGGGTGGTCACCAACGATATGAAGTTTAACAAAGACAAGTGCCAGATTCTGCACCCTGGATGTATGGACAGACTGGGGAATGAGATGCTGGAGAGCAGCACCGTGGAAAGGGACCTGGGGTGATAGTTGTCAGTAAATTGAGCATCAGTCCATAGTGTGGGCTCCTGGAGCTGGGGAGAAGAGGGACAATGCTGCATATGAGTTTAGGAAATGTTCCACACCCTGAAGTGTCAGTTCTGCTCTGAGCTGTGCCCTGTGTGTTTGGTGATCTGGCGTGCAGGCTCTATTCTACACATCTGCTGCGTAGATGTCACACCAAATGCATATGTCTGGTTTTGCAGACTGGACAGGATTGCTTTAATGGTAAGAGTCACTGATTGGATTTTTGCTTTCTTAGAGAATCCAGGGTAAATATCTTAACCAGAGTCATTAGAAGACAACATATACAATCTGCACCCTCACAACTGGAGTGATTTGTTTGTGCTTTGAGCTCTGTTACCTTTCAAAGCTTAGCTCATCTTGGGAAACAGCTGCCCAGAAAAAAAGGAGATACCCTGTTGTTAGGGTTTGGAATCCTTCTTTTTGTTTCTCTTATCTTAGGGAATTTTTGCCCATAACGACTGGGTGCTTAGGGAAAACAATAGAAAGACCATTCGGGTAAAAAACTTGTAAGCAGCTATTCCCTTATTTGGACATTCCCTCTAGGAGGGGCAGCTATCTCGTGACAGCTGGGCTGGGAAAAGGCAAGGGGAGCAGTAGCTCTGTCTCTTTGCCTCTCGGCATTCAGAGGAGAGAGAAGCTGCAGTTGCTTGTCACCACTGTGGAGTTTTCCTGGCTCCTGCTGCCTGCCTGCTTCTCCCGTGAGTAGAGCTCTGCCTATAACAGCAGCCGTTCCGCTGGGACCTATTTACCACCCTAATCCACTGGACAAGGGGCCCTCCACCATCTGCTGCGGTGCTCAGGGGAAAGGAAAGACCTGGGATCCCTGAGCTCTTCACCTCCCCTTCTCCAGGGAGCCAGCCCCTGCCGGCCGTGACTTGGGAGTCGGGCTGCCCTGCCCAGCCCTGCCGTACCCCTGCTGCAGTTTCCGGGGTTTTTGCCTACAGGAAGCACCGGCTCCATCCCTCCTGGGGCCGTGCCTGCCATCACTGCTGGGGAGAGACAGCCGAGACCCCGCGCTACAGCGTCCCCTGCAGCCGAGGAGGAGCCATTGCACCCGTCCTGCCCAATTGCTAACAGGGAGCGAGAAGAGACTGGACTGGGGGTTTGCTCTGTTCTTGTTTGTTGTGGTTGCCATTGTTGTTGTTTGTCTGTCTTGATATATATATATATATATATATATATGTATATATATTAGTAAAGAACTGTTATTCCTTTTCCTACAACATTGCCTGAAAGCCCCTTTATTTCAAAATTATACTAATTTGGAGGGAAGGGGATTACATTTCCTATTCCAAGGGGGGCTCCTGCCTTCCTTAGCAAACACCAGTCTTCAAACTAGGACACCTGTTTCAGACTTCTTCAGTTCTCTGAGCAATGTTGAATGGAACTGTAATTTGCTATTGTGTTTTCCTATTGCTTAGTAAATAAACTCTTCCAATAATCATGACTGGGATTGCTGGCAAAGTAAATCTGAACTAAGTAGTAAGAGGAATACTCAAGATATCTTTGCATCAAGTTCTGGTCTTCATTATTTTAAAGACTGTTTTCTTTGACTTAAGGGTTGAGCTTGAAAATACACGTCTTTGCCATAGAAAACAGCAGCTGAATCAACATTGATAGTCTTGCCAAAGACAACGAATCTTTTAAATCTCTTCCTATTTACTAATATGTCTTTATGATTCTCTGCCTAAAGAATCCTAGTTTCCACAGAATTCACAATTCCATAGATTTTTCTCAACATCATAAAGAGTACATTCAAGAATTCATAATGTAGTCTTGAGTGTTATTGGTTTACTCAAGGACATGTAAGCCATATGCAAAGTTTCCTGACAGAATTGCCATATTTTGTGTGTTTCCTGTGATGGGAACATTGGTCAAGAAGACTGACAGATTAAAGCTACTGGCCTTTGAGTTTCATGTCACAGATGTTCTTTGTGGTCACTAGGCAAGAGTATTTCAGAAATGAAATAATTGGAGAGGAAAAATACAATGGAAAAGAGACAGTGACTGACAAAATGGGAGGAGAAAGCTGTAGCTGTTCATGTACATCTGCTGAAGGCACAGATTTGAGAGGAACTAGGCTGTAAGTTGGCTTGGAACACAGAGAATTTACCTGACAAAGTAGAAAGGAGCTTTCCACAGCAAAAATTTGGGTTAATGTTTTGTTGGTTCTGGTTCACACAGTTCCACCCACCTTGTCCCTTTCTTGTAGCAATTCAAAGCAAATCTGAGTTTCTTAGTCTGAGACTCTCCTTTTAAAAAACTATTTCTTGTCCCTTACCGTGTCGCATAGCAAGGCATGTGTGCATCTAAATATTGCTGCTCAACAGTAACTTTGGTAAACCTCTGTTTACTTCCTGGCCCTTCTAACTTTATTTACTGAATATTTACTAAATGCATGGTTATTTCTGGAACAGTTAAGGTGCAAGAACAATTTTTTATTTCCCCATTTTGCTTTTTCTCTGACAAAAATCCCCTACCAATATCTGTGCTGTTTCCCTAGACTTTCTTGCAAGTGTCAGAAGAGTCCCTCAGGCTATGGCTTTTGTCATAAGGGTTAAACTACACTTCAGGCTTACTCAAAAGAAGTTCATCAGGTGCTGAATACATTGTCCTTTGCCACACTGAAAGCAGATTGAGAAGACAAATGTGCAAAAAATGGCTAGAGAACACAGCAGAGTAAGAGCAACCAGATTTAGCTATTACTGCTCTCTGTTGTGTCTTCCACACACCACCAGGCAGGCTCAACACAATCTAACTGTGCTTTTTGTAGAGTAAACTGGAGCCTTTCACTCTAATATTGCTCCTATGCTGCCATCTCTATTAAAATCTTTCCCTCAAGTTCAATAGTGGTTTAAAACTGACCTCTCAATCAAATCTAAACACTTTCCTTCACTGATAATCCATTCTCTGGTCCATATGGTCCTAATCACATGAACACTGGTAGTATCAGTGCTATCTTAACAGTTTTTCCTGGGTCCCAGAAGGATGTCCAGCTGTCCACAACTCACTGGGTGTGGCAGGACGACCCCCCTCTCCTTCTTCCCACCGAGGTGCACATATGAAAGATAACCTCTGAGGCAATAGCCCTCCAGGGGTCACATCCTTGCACCCAAGGTCTGACCAGACCTCACACCAGAAGTCGGGAGGACAGATGGAAGAAGTGATAAAAAATATGTACATGGCAGAAGGCATGTCTTTTGTTCTATAAAAGTATCACAAAGCTGCCACAAAGTCAGAAAATTTCTCTTGCATATTCTATGAATGTGTTTAGAGAGTTTCTCCCAGAGGTTTGCGCAGCCCCGTGGCCCTACTTCTCTGGAGATTGAGAGTCGTAGGATCTTGTTGGGGTTTGGAATCCTTCTTTTTGTTTCTCTTATCTTAGGGAATTTTTGCCCATACGTTGCTAAAACACCATAACGACTGGGTGCTTAGGAAAAACAATAGAAAGACCAGTCGAGTAAAAAAACTTGTAAGTAGCTATTCCCTTATTTGGATATTCCCTCTTGAAGGAGGCGGAGATCTCGGGACAGCTGGGCTGGGAAAAGGGAAGGGGAGCAGTAGCTCGCTCTCTTTGCCTCTCGGCATTCAGAAGAGAGGGAAGCTGCCGTTGCTTGTCACCACTGTGGAGTTTTTCCTGGCTCCTGCTGCCTGCCTGCCTCTCCCGGAGCCAGCCCCTGCTAGCCGTGGCTTGGGAGTCAGGCTGCCCTGCCCTGCCCAGCCCTGCCGGACCCCTGCTGCAGCTTCGGGGTTGTTGCCTACAAGAAGCTCCAGCTCCATCCCTCCTGGGCCCATGCCTGCCATCACTGCCAGGGAGAGACAGCCGAGACCTGCGCTACAGCGCCCCCTGCAGCCGAGGAGGAGCCATCGCACCCGTCCTGCCCAATTGCTAACAGGGAGCGAGAAGAGACTGGACTGGGGGTTTGCTCTGTTCTTGTTTGTTGTGGTTGCCATTGTTGTTGTTTTTCTGTCTTGATATATATATATATTAGTAAAGAACTGTTATTCCTTTTTTCCCACAACATTGCCTGAAAGCCCCTTTAATTTCAAAATTATACTAATTTGGAGGGAAGGGGGTTACATTTCCTATTCCAAGGGAGGCTCTTGCCTTCCTTAGCAGACACCTGTCCTCAAACTAGGACAGATCTGATGTATGTGAACATCCTTCAACAATTGGATGGTAAGATACATTGAATCCTAAATATACTATTTTTCTGCTAGCTGTATTGAATTAATAGTAACTGAAATGTGCACTGTATATTTAACTATTAATAGGTTTTTTCTTTTCCCTGTGTTGTAATATTCTAAGTCTCTTGTCTGTTCAATTTGTGTCTATTGAATAAATGATTTATTCTATAATACACCGAATCAGCCATTATTAAAAGAACTTGTGAATGGAAGTGGGTTCTGGGGTGCAGGCCGCCTCAGCAAGTTACTATCTATTGCTATAGGCCTAAACAGAGGTAGAGCTTATTTAAACCCCATAACATCCATTCATAACACTGGGCACAACTAAGAGTTTGGTTGTTGTACTGCAAAGCACTGTAAACCATTGGCAGTGAAGTCTTCTTACATGTGCTGCTGTTTCTAGTCCCTGGAGAGAACTTGGTCTGTCTTGGCAATGGAAACTCAAACAGGTGAGGTTTCCTAGGCTTGGTAGTGTGTTAAGTAAGATTGGTGTCTGATCAATTCACCATTATGGATGCAACCTTAACTACTTGGCTAGTCCTAGATAATAATCATTAAAGACTGCAAAGTGTTAATTTCTCCTCTTGTAAGCCCTACAATATAGGTAAGGATTCTGATGTAAATGTCACAAACAGAGAACTGAGAGAGGAGAGGAAGGGGAACTGCTTACAGATGTAATTTTAGGCTAGGACCGAGAGAGGAGAGGAAGGGGAACTGCTTACAGATGTAATTTTAGGCTAGGAAGGCCATCCCAGGTGCCTCTACAGGCAGAGGAAAAAGCACTCTCAAGGCAGAGCATAGGTTTGTGTCACTTGTCCCTCAGCAGCTCTGTTCGGGTCATCCTTCCCCAGGGATTGTTCTCCCTGCCATGCTGAGCCAGAGGATGGAGTGGATTTCACTGTGTCCAAGCCCAACTAACAGAGATGTGTGTGATATTAATCCAAATAGGAAAAGGAAAACAACCTTAAAGCCAAACAACCACTAAAGCATTTCCCTGCACACACAGCTGCTTCACAAAGCTGTGGAGTCATGACAGCCACCAGGGCTGCAGGGATGGGAAGACAGAAGGATGCAAGCCCAGAGGTGCTTTCAGGGCACCACCAGATTGATCTGTGTCCTGAGTGATCAGCCCTGGCAGCACCTTCCTGGCCTCTGACTGCACCCAGTTCTGGGCTCCTCACTACAAGGGAGACATGGAGCTCCTGGAGTAGGTCCGGTGGAGGCTATGAAGTTGATCAAGGGACTGGAGCGTCTCTCCTGTGAGGATGGCTGAGGGAACAGGGCCTGGACTCAGTCTCTGAGGTATTTTCCAACCTAATTGATTCTGTGATTCCTTTCAGCCTCGAGAAGAGAGGACTAGGAGGGGACTTCGTCAACGTCTGTAAATATCTGAAGTTGAGGCGACAGAGGATGGACCAGGCTCTGCTGGTGGTACCAAGCAAAAGGACAAGAGGCAAGGGGAAGAAACAGCAGTTCCATCTGAATGTGAGGAAGAACCTTACTGTGCAGTGACCGAGCACCGAACAGGCTGCCCAGAGAGGGTGTGGGGTCTCCCTCACCGGAGATATACAAGAACGGTGTGGACGCAATCCCGTGTCATGTGCTCTGGAATGACACTGCTTGAGCAGGGCTGTTGGACCAGACGGCCCTTCCAGCCTTCCCCATGCCGTGACTCTGTGCCTGCGGCGGGGGCAAAGCCCTTCCCACGGCTGCCCCAGAACACGGCGCTGCCCGCCGGCCGTGGCCACGCCCTCAGGCACCACCAGCAGCAGCATGACGTCACCCCGCGCGCAGGGCGCAAGCGCGGTGTTGCGGCGCGCGGCCGGGCCGCCCACCTTCACCCCCCGCGGAGCGGCGGGGGCCGTTCCCAGAATGCCGCGCGGTGCCGTCCGCCCCGCGCCGTCATGGAGGCGGCGGGCGCAGCCGGAGGTGCCGGCCCCTCTCTCGGCCCCGCTGCCGCCGGCGCCGCGCGGCCCCGCTCCCGCTGAGCCCCGCGCCCTTCGCTCTGCAGCATGAGCGGCGGCGGCGGCTCCTCGGCACCCGGCCGCTTCGCCGACTACTTTGTCATCTGCGGGCTGGACACCGAGACGGGGCTGGAGCCGGACGAGCTCTCCGGTGAGTGGCCGGCGGCGCTCGGCGCGGGGGCGGCGGGGTCCGGCCGCACTGCCGCCTCCCCGCGCTGCCTCCCGGCTCCTCGGGCGTGCGGGAATGCCCGGCCGGGCACGGAGCGGGGTCGGTGCGAGTGACCGAACTCCCCAGACCCCGGCGGAGCAGCGCCATGAGGCGGGCTGGACAGAGCGCGGGTGGCGCGGTGGCTTCAGATCGGCTCAGCCTCGGCGGCGATGTCCTGCGCTGTCCTCGGAGCCGGGTTGCGCTTATCAGCTTTAGCCAGGCGTTGGAGACACACAGGCAGTCTTAAGGAATCGGCGAAGACCATTTGCATGTTCAGTGTTACCTTTTTTTTAGTAGCACAGGATAAGAATTCTCTTGCAGCAGGATCCGAAAAGAAACAGGATTAGGAAGTGATTACTCTGCTGTTAGGTGAGAATGTTCACACCAAATATGCAGCTAAACCATATCAGTCTAGACCACACCACTGTGTCAAACCAGTGTTTTTAAGGTTAAAAATTGGTTCTGTGTTTTAGCAGCACCTCGCTTCAGCTTTAGTCTCATTGTATTGGCCTCAGTTAAATCAGAGTGTTGCAGAGCATCTCTAGCTGTTCAGAAAGATGAAGGAATGTGGTAGTGAAAACCTGACATAACATCAGTACTGATTTTGTGTATTTGAGCTCTGAACTTGACCAATAATACATTCTTTCCCCCAACCTTGTTTTTTTTATTAGCTTGCTTTTATAAGGTGGTGTGGGTTTTTTTACATAATTGCATTTAAGCTGTCTCTCCCTAAATAAACGCTTGTTTCTTGTAGAGTGGAATTTGTGTTATTAGAACTGACTTCTTGCATTGACCTCTTCTAAACTTTGGGTGTTATGAAAACTCTTTTTTTCGTTTAATCACTTCAAATAGAATTTCTCATCTGTCCCTCATGCTGAGGCGTACCTTACCCTAAGAGAATTCATGTTTGTCTAATGGTAAAGTGACTGTAGGCTACAGTTTGAGACTTGAGGAGTTAGTACAGCATAACAGTCTGCTCTGTAATGGCACTGCAAATTACAGTATCAATTTGATTTAAGAAATCTAAGAGAACAAAATGAATGCAATTTCATTGAGAGATATGTGAGAGTTTTTATTTAATTAAATGACAGATGAACAAAGTTTATAGATCGAAAGCAATTAATACGATGTTAATTTTGTTGTTCATTTACTATATATCTATTTGTGTAACGTAGTGTGAGGAACACTCAGTAATGCTCCGTGTTCTTGATGGGCACATGAATAATTCTCATCACATAATTCAATTTAAAACCAGCAATGCATTATTTTGGGCTAGCCATCTAATAGTAAACTGGAGGATATCAGTGCCTTTTAAGAAATATTCTGTCAGAGTGCGCGGGTCTGAAAGCTGGAGCATGATGTTCTTTATGAATTTGCTTTCCCGGACTGCATCTATAGTATGTAAAACTGTAGTGTGTGATATATCCTGGTCTCTGTTGTTCCACCATCGTTCTGTAATGGTTTTACTTGTGACAAGGGTTGGGACGAGAAAAGGTTTTAGCATTTATGGGGAAGAGAGATTTTTACATGATTTGAGAAAAGGTTTTAAAAGAAGGGGGAGGAAAATTTCCGATAATGTCACAGCATAAGGGCTAGCTGGAATTTGGGTACGTTGTCTTGAGTTTGTTGTGTTATCAATAATGCATGATTGTGTGACTGATGATGCTTTCAAAGTGTGTCTTAGGTTATAGCCTCCTCCAGTGTCCACTGATAAAAATGGAGAGGCCTCTGTTGATTTCAGCGGGTTTTGGAGAAAGCTTGGAAACACTCTGTACTTCCTGGAAGCCTTTCTTGTTTGAATGAAAGGGTCATTGTAAGCTGTTCCCCGCTTACCCTCCCCCCCCGGTCTGATTTCTACGCTGCAAAATAGCTCCTGAATCCCCGTACTGTTGAGACAATTGGCTCCATGAGTGTCCATTGTTGGGAGCGAGGCGCTGCCCGGGGGCCGGCGGGCGCGGGGTGCGGAGCCGGGACGCTCCCGCAGCGCTGCCGCCGGAACCGGGCACAGCGGGTCCCTCCAGGGGTTTCCTGCGTCAGGGCTGCCGGAGCCAACCTGGCATGATGTCATCGCTACCCCTCCGCCGCAGGGAGCCGGCTGCCGGGGCCTCCGGGGATGCTGCCGGCACACTTTGTTCTCGGCAGCCTTACGGAGCCGTGGGTTTCAGGTGTTCAGCCTTCGTACCGGCGGTACGGCGTTTTCTGCAGACTTGGAAATGAGGCGTGAGCTCAGGCGTTGGTGCTCGGTTTAGTTACTTTGTTTGAGGAGAAACCTCTGATGGCGGTTTCCCTTTGTATGTTGGAAGCTTACTGAATAGCACAGCTGTAATTCTTTTTATGGAAAAAGTTGGCTGGCTGATGGAAAATGCACAGAATATATGTATGTTTGTTTCCTTTCAATGCAGTAAGAAATCCTGTATTTAGGACTTTTACTTTGCACGGGTTAGAGTCTCTATTGCTAGGGCTTTTTTATCCCTAAATTGAATTCTGGGCATCTTTTCTTATTTTGGTAATTGTGTTCCCACCGGGTGACCTGTTAAAGGATATGGAAAGTATTTGCTTGGTGGTAGTAAAACAAAACAAAAACCCTAACACTGGATGAAGCTTAAAGCTCCAGTGTCAGCTGCTAAGCTGAATGAGAGAGGAACTGAGGTGCGTTTCCATGTTTCCAGATGGTGTTGGTATGCCAGAAGTGATGACAGAAATATTTCAGTACGCTGCTGGGGTCTGTTAGAGGTAAATTTCCTTCACAGAGCAAACCAGAGAAGGGTTGAGGTTGGAAGGGTCCTATGGCAGTTGTCGAGTCCAACCCCGCTGCTGAAGCAGGGCCAGTTGCCAAGGACAATGTACAGGTGATTTTTGAGTATCACCAAAAATGGAGACTCCACAACCTCCCTGGGCAACCTGTGCCAGTGCTCAGTCACCCTCACAGTGAAAAGTTGTGTCCTGATGTTCAGATGGAACCTCTTGTGTTTTGGTTTGTGCCTGTTGCCTCTGGTCCTGGAATGGGGTAGAGCCTGTCTCCATCATCTTTAATCTCTCTTTAGATATTTATATACATTGACAAGATTCTCCCTTGAGCTTTCTGTTCTGCAGACTGAACAGTGCCAGCTCTCTCAGCCTTTCCTCCTGTCTGTTATTCACATTTGTGGCCCCTCGCTGGATTCACTCCACCACGTCTATGTCTGCCTAGTGCTAAGGAACACAGAACTGGGCACAGCACTCCAGCTGTGGCCCCATCAGGGCAGGATCACCTCCCTCAGTGTGCTGGCAGTGCTTTTGATTAATGCATGCCAGGGTGCCTTCTTTGGAGCAAGGGCACATTACTGGCTCATGGTCATCATGGTGACTGCCTAGAAATGATGAAATACATCACCAAAAATCTGTTGTATGTAATACAGCATATTGTAATGCTGCAATATTGTGATAGGGTTTCTTAATTTAGATTGTATGACTGTGCCCTGGAAAGGTGAGGAGAGTGAAGTTGAGCCTCATCTTTCAGCTAGAGTCTGTTATCTGTTGAGTTAATTAGATGTGATCTGAATGATGGTGGGAAACCTTACACTATATGGAACTGTTGAAGTTTTAGTGGTAAAGAACGTGGAACAAAAGCATTTTGTTTTCTTTACCTTCTCTGTGGTGTGTTAAGTTTTTTGCAATCACTTGTCAACAGAATTTATTATGGAGTGTTAAAGCAAAACATCAACTTATCATGCCTTACAGTTATGTGGAATTGTAGTCTTGGGGTTGCTTTTACAAAATACAGAACTCAGTTCCAAATACCTGGAGCCCATGTTCTAATTGAAATCTTCTTGGTAGTCTTGAACATCATATCATAAAGATGATAATAGTTATTTCAGAAATAACAATGTTACAAAGGAGAAATAGTATAAAGAAAAATAAAAGACCTATGATCTGTGAGGAAAAGATTGATGATTTAATAATTGGATTTTTTTTAAAAAAAGAAGAGTGAAACTGGTGACTAGTCTGTCACTTGTACTTTTCTTCCCGCCTTCCTTCCCAGTTTGAACTATTTTTTTGAGGTTAGGTTAGGTTTTTAAGGTTAGTCCATCAGTAGATGGACTTGTGTTCCTTTACTCAAAAACTGCTTCAATCAGTAGATGGGCTTGTGTTCCTTTACTCAAGTGCTTATCATGGTGCTTTGAGCTGCCTACCTGATCATGAGCTTCATCCTTAAAGCAGAAAGAAAATAGTGTTAGGTGAAGCCCATTTGTCCAGGAAATACCTTTCCTGTAGAGACCCTTCATGAACCTTTTCAGAGTTCATATTAGATCTGCTTTCACTCTCTTACATGATGGTGTGATACCATTTTAATTATTCTTCCTCTGTCATACCCTCCTTTTTGTGTTCTGCTTTTAATGGTGTTGAGGCAAGATCTCTGTGCATGTAGATTTTGTAGCATAACATGACTGGTTATGAGTAAGGCATCTCTGTGCTGGCATAGGAGCCACTTGATTCCTGCTGGTATGTGAGAAGATGATACCTGGTGTACAATATTCACCTAGCTCCACTCAAAATTATTCTGACAATCTCATATTAGAGAAAGTATTTCTCCTCACCAGGGCAACAGAAGTGTTCTGTCACCTCATTTCTCTCTCTGTAATTGAAGTGTCATTATTTTTCTATTTTGTTGGCCTCAGATTTAAAATGATGATTTATCTTCATGTGTTTCTTGCTGGTAGGGTTTGTTTTAACGGAATTCTGTATCAATATAAACTTAAAAAAAAATGGGTGTGATTGACGGCATTGGCCACATATGTAAGCCAATAAATTGTTTTTGAATACAAGTGGTTTGGAATTAGTGTAGTAATTCCATTGTAGAAATCCATGAAATAATGCTGTTATCAGCACCTGTGTTAGTTTCCAAGTTCAACACACTTAAATACCTGCAGGCTTTTATTTTGCTGCAAAGGTATATGTAAGGGGTAGCTAAAGGAAAAGACCAGGAAGAGGAAAAGCTATCGTAATTTAAAACAGCAGGTATAATTTTCTGACTGACATTTGACCTCTTTTATATTCTCTTCTTTTGGGCATTTTTATCTCGGAGTTAGGACATTTGGGATTGCAACCAGCTGTGATTCTTGCAGTGGAGCCTTTCTGCAATACTGTTTTTTTCTTGGGTAAATAGCATGTGAGTAAATTTCTGTGTCTTTGCTGTGGTGGTAGTACCAACACTTGCTGCAGAAGTGAATTGCATTGGTGGGAGTCATTGCTTGATTTTACCAAAGGCTGAATTGTTCTGTGATTGTGGGGTTTTGTTTTTGGTGTTTTTCCCCCCCTCTTCCTCTCTTTATCCATGTGGATGGTATCCATGCAAGCTTCCCACAGTTCCCAACGGTGTGCCTCTTCCCTTGGGGATTCATTCTGAGACTGAAAGGGAGATTTGTCAGTTCCTTTGCTTCTCTGGGATTGCTGACCAAGGTGTCCACCCTATGGGAGGCCCCTGCAGTGGCCCTGAGGCTCACACCACACCTTGTTTCACACAGGTTGCTGTGGACAGGCAGCAGACAGCAACAGCTTGTGGCTGGACTTACACTGGCACATGTGAAACGTTTTAATCCAGATAATAACTTATTCCACTCTTCCCTACCCCCTCTATCTTTTCCCAAGAAGCTGGAGCTGTTTGCCATGTTTGAGTGCCAGAAAGGTCTTTTGTCTCTTTGGGAACTAAGGCAGACGTGCTGGGGTAGCTGATATGTAGAATAAAGAATGGCAGGGCTGATGTAAGGGGGAAGCAGCTGTACTTTGCTGAACTACATTTGAAGCCACGGTTTATTGGTGATGTTTCTGTAATGCCAATCTTGTCATTATCATATTCGTATTTTAGGTCAAATTCAGCTATGTGCTTTACAGAATAATCCCCTCAAAACCCACAAAACTCTTCAGTCTTCCACCCTTCTGTATTCAGTTATATATTTGGTTTGCTTGGAAGGCTCTTTGGCAATGTGTAAGGGAGGAGAAAGGTTACAAGTTCTTGATTTGAGAATGAATTTAAGGTGCTAAAACAGTGTCTAAAGAACTAAAGTTTACAACTCTGTTTTTTTAAGCCTTTTAAAAAAGCCATAGGAATTTCAACTTACTAAGGCAGGGCATACATACAAAGATGGGTTGATTTGGCTTTTTGTTCATTGGGGTTTTTTTGTTGTTGTGTTTTTGTCGGTTTTTTTTTCTCCTGTTGTTTTTGGGAATTTTTGCAGTTTATTTAGCAAGAGAGAGGCTACAGGAAGAGCTCTTGAGTGGATTGTGTGGGAAATACTACCGTTTGCAAATAATAACTTCCCAGTTCTTCAAATTATTGATTTTGAGGTTACAAAACACCACAACTGTTTTTTATCTGCCTTTTGACTTAGGGAAGTCCTACTTAAGTGTTCTTGGTAATGACTTCTCATACTTATCTTTTGAATTCCCACTAACCTGCAGGGCTCATGTGGCAGAAATGATGCACATGAAATGACAGTGTCAGAAGCAATTACTTACTGATGCACGCTGTGCAGTAATTACTCTCTCAATTTCTTGACAACCATTTCGAATTTGTGGTTTGTAGTCATGTTTGCAGCGAACAGGAATGTTATCCCTGTGAGCATTAAAACATTATTTCGCAGAGAAATTATCAAGCATTCCAGCACAAACTGATGAATGATGTTGAATTTACTTGGAGTGTTTCTGCTCAAGATGTGTTTCTTAGTCTTTCCAGAAAAATGCGGCTTCGCTTATGGTTTGATGGGCAAGAGACCATTGGTTTCAAACTTTCCTGTAGAAGTGTATAATATTGACTTCTTAATATAGAGGTTTTTTTTGGTTTTTTTACGGTTGTATGATCAGCCACAATCAGGTACAATGTGTACATCTGTATTGAGTCATTTACATATTGATACTGAAGCATTTTGAGAAAGAAACTATCTCATTCCATGGGTAAGTGACCTGGAGAAAGATAGCATGGCAGGCAAAAGCAACCTTTTCAGAGAAAGCAAAATTTCAGTATCTGAGTGAGGAAAAAAGGTTGACTTCACAGAAACAGATACTCTCCCACATGCCTTCGGGCAAGTTTGGAAAAGGTTTTTCTTGCAGTGCAAGCATTAACTTTTAGGAGCTTTTCTACTATTTGCATATATTACTTGTTATTCCTCCTTGACTTGCTACTTTCAGCAAGCTCCCTTGCCAGCTGTTGTTTCCTAATTTTGACCCCCAAGCCCAACAATGTCCTACTGAGCTGCCATCACAGTTGCACTGGGGAAAAGATAAGTCCCTTAAGTCAACAAGGTTGGTGCCAGCTCTAAGCAGCATAAGGCTGTAATGTTCCTTTGTATCTCTTTTATGCGTGAATTCTGGGAGCTTGAAATGTGAAGTAACTCCTTCAGAAGTTTTGCTGAAGACTGGTAAAATTTCTGTTTGTCAGTATCTTGGTCGTTTCTCGGAATTCATCTGGCAGAGATTCTGTGGCAGTGCAGACCAATCCAGCTGTAAGTTGTTGTGGTCTCTCTTTCCTGTCCTTACTGAGGTCTTTGTTTATGACGTTGATCACAGTGATTAGCTTGGGCCTGAGACTTGTGTTTTCAGGACTGGATAAAAGTACTGAACTTTGTTCTTGTTCTAATCAGATTTTCATGTTGAAAACATGAGGAGTTTTTTTAACCAAACATGAATCTTGCCTTGTGGAGAAGAAAGGTGAACTTGATGGCTTGATAACCTTACATGTAAAAGGAAGAGAGCTTAGGAGGTATGGGTGGTGAGATGAAAAGGAAGGATACAGCCAGAGCAGAGATAAACTTTGGAGTTTTTCATATCTGTTGACCAAACTGTCAGCACATCTGATTAATTTTCTGCCATTAGAAATCACTCCTGTCAAGCAACTTGACTTTCTTACAGGACATTTTTTATTTGCAAGGGGAGCAGTCCTTATTAAGGCAGGTTACTGCAGAACACGATTTTCAAAGGTTAGATAGTAAAGTGAAGCATACTGGCCAGGACTGGTATACTGAGATGACTGTATAGATGATCTTTCTGTATTTTTCTGACCTCTGTATGTTATTGAAACCTACTGAATGACTTCATGTTTTCTTTAAAATCTGTTTTTTCTTTTCAATGCAAAACCTCAGTGGTATCCTAAAAGAATGGAAATACTTGGTTGAAGGACTGGACAAATGGTTCAATAAGATTTGATCCTGGTGCTTTTAAACAGATTTGTTTCCGTCAGTCCTCAGAGACAGAGGGCTGTGGGAGCACAAAATTAGGGACATTTAACTGAATGGGATGTGTCACTGTGAAAGGAGCCCGTGGTTGTTGGGAAGAGTTGTTTGGAATGGTCTGTGCTCAGGCTTTCCTGAAGAGTCCCACTGGGTCTGCCACTCTTAGGGGTACATGAGGGGAACAGCTGGTTTCTATATTAAATGTACTTAAAATATGCTTGTCTCCACTTCTGTTATGTATTTCTAGTACATGTAAAAGAATTGTGTTCCATTGTGAAGGTAAGCCACCCTTTTCCTTTCTTAGTGTCTTCTGTTGCACATATTCCAGATCTATTGTGTAATGGAAATAGCGTGTCCCCCTGACCCCCGTGGCTGAGAACATGCCTGTCATTGTAATTCTGAGGCCTACTTCTGTTGTTTAGTTGGAACCAGACCTAAATATCTTTCTGTAAGTCCTTCTGCTTGGGCTAGAGCAGAAAAGTGGTTTAGTAAAACAATTCTGGTTTTAAGACCATTTCATTGAAAATTTCTGCCAGACAGTCTTGGTTAAAAAAACATTGTATTTTATATTGTCCATCTGCCTTGCTGTATTACATACAAAGGAGTACAAAAAGTAAAACTATAGGAAAGAAAAATGTTTAGAATGCTTTAAAGATGCAAGATGAGGACTTTTTCTTGTTTATTTTTTTAAAAGCTGCTTTAGATTCTTGATGGTTTCTTTTGCCATTACCCTGTCCTGCCACTTCCTTGTCCCTCCTCTTGCCGCCTTCCTTGAAACAGTACCAGAACAATAAAACCAAAAGCTTTTGGTTTCCTGACCTTACAATCATGGAATGCAGATTGCCTCAGCTGTTTTTCTGTGGTGCTTTAAATTCATTGTTGCAGCATTTGAAACGATTCCAGAGTGTGTGTGGCAATATGTTTTGTTATCAACTAGATGAATGCTGAAACTTAAATGATGAATGGCTATCTATTAACTCCTAGATTTTCGTTTGCCATAAAGGGCTTGGAAGAATTTACCTATCAAAGGAATGAATGATCAAGAGATTATTTGTATAAGGCAGAGTTTACACTGAATATCCAGTTAGAAAAATGACCTCTTGTTTTTTATTTCATTTCACAGTGAGTTTCTCTGTGTTATAATTTTTGAAACATTATTATTCTTGAATTTTGGAAAGCAACAGGATCTTTAACAGTCAACAGATTAGGGTTAACTCTCTTTTTTGTCTTTCTGATGTTTTTGAAGTCTGCAGTAGGAGGAATTGTATTGTCAGTTGAATGTTCAAAAGAGTGTTCAAAATGTTCTCCTTGGATTGGGATAAGGGTTTGTTACAAGCAAGTATGGGTTCCCTAGATGACAAACAGGAAAAAAAAAATCAGAGCCTTTTAAGACTGGTTATTTTCTTTGTCCTTTCTCTACTTCCTCTAAAGCAAGTCCTTCAGCTTTCCCAGAGGAAGAATGGCACTCCATCCACATGCATTTCACTTGCCCTTGTGTGTTTGTATTTCATATTTGCCCCTTTGGTTTAGAAAGGCAAGCAGTGAACTTGCTTTGCCGTCAAGGTTTTCTGTCAGGGAAAGTGGAACAGTAACTTCCATAACGAAGGTTTCAGAGGAAGCCCCAGCTGTGAAAATCATAGTGGTAGATCTGTTACAAATCCAGTGGGATGATGGCTGCTACAGACAGTGGTTGAAACACCTGATTCCAGTTGCTTCAATAGCAGTGCTGCAGTGAAGTGAAAGTGACCCTGAAGATTTTTCTCATATGGATGATTTAACCCACTTGAAAAAGTGTTCAAGTCTCAATTCCAGTACCAAATTAAGTCGTCTAACCACCACTTCAGCCTTGCCAGGTGGTCTTGCCAATGGGGGAAGGGGGATAGAAGTGCAGAACAGAGGATTTGTGTGTTTCAGGATAAAAGGGAAGAATTCTTCTTTGTGTATGTTGGAGCAAGAGGTTTGCTGGAGAAGTGAGTCCTCTCTAATGAAAAATACGTGCAGCTCTGTTTAAGGAGGAGGAAATGAAAGGAAGGAAGCAAGTCATAATCTGAAAGCATTTGTCTATTGATGGAGCGGCTCTTTGCTTACAGATTTGGCAGCTGCAGCTTTTCTTGAATCATGGTTTTTATTCCAAGAATTCTTGTATAATGAATTTCTTACCTTAGTTTGCCAAACTGTGGATGTTTATTTCCTGCATTGTAGAGAGGTGCCTTTTTTTTCTCCAGTTATATATGGTTTAATATTTGTTAAAGAAGGAATCAGATAATTTTTCTGTTTTGTTTTAAAAATAAACTTTGGCTAATTCTTGCTAATTCTAATTATCCGTGTATGTATTGCAAGGATTTTTCTTTAATATTAGAGTAGAGGACTCTGAAAAATCAAAATGGTGTTCCTCTCCAGAAGGCTTGGTCTGGGGTTTTTGCCTTTTATTTTTTCCCCCTTGTATGTTTTTTAAGGGCTAGATTGAATCAGTGGATTGCCATCTCATTTAACATTTACTTTAGTCCAGGCTATATAATATAATTACTTGTTTGATTATCCCATTTTTCTCTTAAGACTTGAAAATAGAATATTTTACCATTTTCGTTGGCAAGTTAAAATAGGGCAAGACTTATTTTTACCTGAACTCTTTTGCCTTTAATTTTAAGATGCTGATTCTTGGCTTGACTGTCTTTCTGTACCTTCATGCATATTCAGCATCTGTATTTGCTGTCACAATGTAAGCAGGTCAGCTGCTGGTCATCTGTGAGTTGGACTAATCAAGAAGTCCTCTAATCTCTCAGTGTACATACCGTCTCTTTTCTTCAGTGCCTCCCTCTCCCCAAATTGCCTTTATTTACTCCATACTTAAATCTTTTCTAGAGCATGGATTCCAGAAGTGTGTGCACACTTTCTGTTTTGCCAGTCAACTATTTTTATTTAGACTTGGATCATGAATTTTGGAGCTGAAGTAATTTTATATTTGGTAAATGTAATTATTTGCCTTAATATCTGTGGCTTTATTGTGTGTACTGAGGACAGTTATTGGCTGAACTGAGAATCCTACTGTTGTTCATGACATGAGCTGCTGGTTTTGGATTAATCTCATTCTAACTGTTACTTGTATCTTTGGGACTAAGATAAATTGTATCTTTGTAAACTTTTTTTCCTTTGTATTAGTCCCTTTGATAGGTGTGGTTTTGCACTTAAAAAGTTTTCATCCAAAACCCAGGAATGAGAAAGGACATTTTGAAAATAATCTACGATGACCATTTTCACTGAATTATGCCTTTGTGCTGTATAGCGTTTTTTAATTTGAAGCAGGGTAGAATTAGGCTGTTCTCTGAATGGTGTTTGTAGTTCAGGTGCTGTTCAAATCCCCTTGTTGTCTGACCTCTGTTCTTTGGCTGTCGTGGTCAGCTCGGTCTGCAGTCCCCCACCCTGCACAAGCTGGGAGGCTTCCCACCATTATAAGATTCTTTGAACTATGGTGCAGAAAGTGCAGAGGTAGAGGGTATGGTTTTGAAGTTCTGTAGGGTCTTCTCAATCCTAAATCCCATTTCTCTGGACTCTCTGTGCTGACTAGTACGGGAGAGCTGCCCTAAGTGTGTGGCTCATAGTTTCTGTTGCTGGTACAAATTCTCATTGTTCTTATTCATTTTTTAATTACAGCAATATCACTGTTTCATGTTGAAGCTGTTTTATATTTAGTTCAAGACATTCATTTTAGTGTCAGCGGAAATTGATACAAAGCCTCTGTGTGCTAAAAGATTCCAGTAAGTGTCTTTATGTGGAAAATATAAAGTTAATGTTTTAATTGCATGCTATTGAAGAATTTATTTGAAGATGTCATGTATAAATAAATGTACACCAAGGCAGAATGAATTGAATTAATAGCAGGCTGTATCACAGGAATTTAAAGAAAGAAGCTGCCTTGCAGGGTGGAATCAGCCAACCACTAAATCAGAACCAGATGAGCTTTCTTGATGTTTGTTCTGTAATTATTTTGAGCAGATGAGTGGACTCGATGAACAAACGAAGGTGGCAGTATTAACGATGCTTTAAAATCAATCTTGGACCATCATTTAGTTTGTTTATGGGAACCTTTTCTGGTAACTAGGGTAGCCTCTTCTGACTTGCTCTCTATTGTCATAGAGGGAAAATTGAGCTGGTGGACATCTGAAATAGCTGCTTAAAGACTCTTTTTCTAGCTGGGATGCAGGGAGAAGTTCCTGTACAGTTCTTAATCTTGCATAATTTTTAGAATTGCAGTACTGCAGTCACTTTCTAAATATTAAAGCCAAATATTAAATTGACAGCATGTACAAAAGGCCGTGATTCATTTTGAAAAAGGTGTTGTTTGCAAAGTATCCTTGACTTTCTTTTTAATCAAGTTTGCCCTTTCTCATTAAGGACAACTTAAGCCACTGTTCTATTATGTAAATGGAAACTTTTCATGGCAGTGTGGGATTTACAGAGAAGAATGATTGAGATATTGGAGACAAAAAATCCAGGGTTAAAAGCAAAGAAGCAAACTAGGCAGCAGGGAAACTTGAATTGGTAGAATAATGTAAAAATGTTCTTGGAAATTTGCATTAGAAATTTGTAAGCAATGCATGTGAAAACATGTTGCATCTATGCACGGTCATAAGTAGGTGAATCTGCAAGTTGTATAACCTAACCATTTCTCTTCTTACTGTGTTGGGAAGACCCTTTTTCCTCCTTTCTTTTCCTAAAGAGGAATACATAAGGCAGTGAATCATATTTTTCTCTGGGTAAATCAGGAAGGAGCTAAAATTAGACTTTCAGAGTTCATTCTTTTTATTCCTGCTCAAAACTGAGGAAAGCTTGGTAGATGGCATTTGCAGGTTTTGAATGAAATGTTTTAATTTTAGTTTCTGGAACTTTTTTTTCCCTCATTATAATCTTAGAGAAAAGTCGTATCAATTGATATGGATAGCTTCATGCAGATACTTCCAAAGCAATGCTGTCCTGCATAGGTTGGAAACTCCATGTAGTATCTCTGAGTTTGTGAGTCCTAATTCTCATCAGACCAAGACACAGACCCTGCTGTCCTCTGCTCACAGGTGGAGCAGCAAGAGAAATAACACAGGTAAGAAGAGGGAGCAGCATAAAAATGAAGTCAGGGAGGTTTCCACCATACACTACAAATGTACGTGGTGATGTGGCTTACGTGGCTCAGTGTTAGGTGACTCAGGAAGGTACCGATAAAATTAGGTGTACTTGTTAGTTCAGCGTAGGATACTTGCAGTGCATGCATTAGCTATTCTAATGTGCTGGTAATTATGAAGTCCAAATTACAGATATGTAAGCCAGCATAATTTAAGGTGGTGTAAATGAAATTAGAACTGAAAGCACATCAGGCTTTATGGTTCCATACACTGCAAACAGTATTAGATGGCTGTTAGAGTAGTGGTGAAAGCAGCCTGAGCTCCCACGCAGCTGTGAAAAGGGGCTGATTTTAACTGCATCTTCCAACTAAATGTAACATGCTTCAACTCTCTGGTCATCTTGAGTAGGTTTGTAGTTTGCTTCATGCACAGTCCATCAGGTTGAGTTTACTGAAAAGATGTGGGAGGGAGGCATTGGAGAATTACCTGCCTGTAATGTGAGATTTAACCTGGTTGGTGCCCAGTGTCCCCCACTGCAGTCTGAGACTGCTTCCAGATGAGCTCTGCCTGCCCAGGAAGAGCCAGGCGAAATCTGTAGTCCTGAACATCCCTCAGCCAAGGAGACTTCCTAAGAGGTTGTGTCTAGCTCGTGACTTCCCTTTTTGATAAGCAAGCTGACTCTAATAACTTAAGTCTTTTATGCATGTCTTCTTAAATTACACGGTGGTGTGGTTTAACTCAGCCCCGCACAGCCTCTCACTCCTTTTCTGTGAGATGGGCGAGGGAATCAGAAGTGTAAAAGAGGGAAAACTCGCAAGTTGGGATAAAAACAGCATAGTAGATAAAGCAAAGCAAAAAAGGAACTCATTCACCACTGCCCATGGGCAGGCAGGTGCTCAGCCATCTCCAGGACTGCAGGGATCTATCATGTTTAATGGGGAGGGTTGATAAAGTGTGAAAAATGGGACAGGAAGCAAAGGGCATTACCAAAGCCAGGTGG
Source organism: Orthonyx spaldingii (assembly GCA_013397795.1). Classification (NCBI taxonomy): domain Eukaryota; kingdom Metazoa; phylum Chordata; class Aves; order Passeriformes; family Orthonychidae; genus Orthonyx; species Orthonyx spaldingii. The sequence goes on from VZTJ01006691.1 coordinate 236,295, forward strand.
TTGCTGGTGTTAAAAAATCTATTACCTGGCATGGCAGGAGCCAGCAGGTAGCGAGCTGAGCCTCAGGAGGAGGGGTGGCTTCAGGAGTTAGCAGGTATTAAAACTCTAGTCCATGTTTTCTTCAGCTGCCCAGTTTCAGAACCTCTGTCTGCGGTTTACTCTTTGCTTCCCTCCTGTTTTGGGGGATCACCATGAGCTAATTAAGCTGTTTGTGTGGCTAAACCGGATTAGTGAAATGTTAATCTTTGTTAACCCTTTCTTTATTCTCTATTTGCTTATTTTTAATCCAAATTGTTTCACTAATCCTGTTTTGAGTGGGATGCCACATGGGGTGATTTTTTTTCCAATGACAAAGAAATTCTGAGATGCTCTGTTTCACTGTCATTCCCCTGCTGGGTACGGTGCCAGGGCTGTGCTAAACCAGTGTTTGTGGATTTGTACTGTGCCTGGTGAAATGATATTTCTCTGTGCTTTTATGATATTATTTACATTGCAAAATAGAATGGGATTCTTACTGTTTTGCAAGTTTGATGTTGAGAAGCATGTTGGCCTGAAACTTCCTGAAGTATTGCTGGATTTTTATGTTTATGGATTTCATATGTTGTTTGACATTTCTTGACAAATAATCTTACAGGTGTAGCTGTTTGATCATTGATTCTGATTTAAATCCAATGTAGTTGCAGGTTTGCAGTCTGTGGGACAGTTTGCATTTTGATTTTTTTACAGCTTTTCCTATGATATAACAAACACCTGAGTGGTAAATGTGTATGTGAGAAACATCAAAGGTGTTTGAAAGACCTCTTCAGTCTTCAGCAGGCAATACTATGTTCTATTAAAAACCCCCCAAATTTCCGTTTTACATGGAAATGGTATAAAAGAAAGAAATTGTTTACAGATATATCATTTTTAAAGGCCTCTCTACTGTAGCTTGAATAAGGAAAGTACTTTTTAGCTATTACTTCTGCTAAAGGACAGAAACTGTGTGAAAAACATGATCTGATGATAGTAGTCCTTTGATAGCTGTTAAGTGTGGGGACTTGCTCCCTATCTAAATTTACAGGACACATTGTATTTTTATCAATTTCCTCTTATGCCTTCATTTTTTCAGTTGTAAAATACAATTGTCTATTTCTGCTGGTATGGTGGTCTCTTGCATTTGTTAAAACTGCTCCTCACTGTTTTTATCAAAACCATTTCAGTTAGTACTGAATTAATCAGCTAACTGAAGGAAACCAAGATTAGCTCAGTTGGTTAGAGCGTGGTGCTAATAACATGAAGGTTGTGGCTTAATCCCTGTGTGGCCGTTTACTTAAGAGTTGAACTCAATGATCCTTGTGGGTCCTTTCCAACTCAGAATATCCTTTTAATTCTGTGACTCTGTAATTTACACAGAGACAGATCTTGAAACCTTGGGTAATTTTTGCTGCTGGAGAGATGCTGCAGTTGGTGTGTTACTGGAGCAGGGTGTCTGTGTTTGAGGCTGATGGTAAATTTAGAAATTTAGGGTTAATTGCTTTTTACCTCTGAATGTAAGCAAATACTCTTTGTGGATTTTCCCCCTCCCCACTGCTGATGGCAGTCTAGTGACAATCCCTAGAGAGGAGAGAAGGGGGAGCTCAGACAATGGAAGTAGTGGTGCTCAGGTTCTCATTACTTGTAGTGGCAAGCAAACAGGGTGTCCAGTGTCCTGGAGTTGCACAGATCACCTGGGCTGAACTTTTCAGATGTTGGTGAGCTGTCTCTTGGCATTCCCTGCCTTGTAGGAAATTGTATCTTTGGAAGCCATCAAGGCCTGGTCTGAAGGTCCAGTAGTTGTGGTATTCCAAGCGTGTGAAGGCTCTCCCAAAAGAGATAAGTGTGCTGCTGTGGAAGGGAAAAGGAGCATCCTGCTGAGCTGGCAGCCAGCATTCCAGCAGAGCAGTGTGGAGAGGAGAGAAGGGTGCTGCCAAGGCACCCTGGCAAGAGCAGTGTCTGTGCCACAGTTGAGTGCCTTGATGGATAGCAGGGAGGCCTGTGAAGGTTGCCTTATGTTTCTGTCTGGATCAGGACTCAGTGGTTTTTCAGAAATCCATTTTAGTCCTTTCATTAAATTACAGACAGACTCCAGCTCTAAAAAATTTAAGAGCATGGTGGCAAGAATGTCTCTTGGGAGGGGATGGTGCAAAGCTTCTTTAAATAGGTAAACATCCATTCAGTGTTTGTTAGGGTTTGGGATTTTTTAAATCGCAAGGGAAGAGCAGCATCGTGTATTTTGCAGTATTAAAAATCTAAATGAAAAGGTCTTCAAGTCACAGATTTTTCTTTTTATTTTCAAAATATGCGCAGCCTTGCACATAGGTGAACCCAGTGATTGTGCTGTGTGGTTGGTTTCCAAGTTGAGGAAATTTGACCTTCATATATTTTCTTCTTTCTACGTATGTGGAAGATGAAAAAAACCAGCCCAGGAACAAAACAGCTTAGTACATGTCTGAGGTTTTTCCTCAATTATCTAAAAATTGACATTACATCATCTGCACAGATGTAAATATAGAAAATAGTAGGTGTGTTGAATCTTCTGACATATTTTTAAAAGCTTTTTACAGAGGACTGGCTTCACTTGAGTGTATGTTTGTGTCAGTAGAGATGTGGCATTATATCCATTTTTCTTTCTGGGAGATTGAAAGTTTCTTTAAATGCTTATTTTCATCTTTTATGGTTGTTTTAGCTGCGGAAGTGCTGTAATCTTTTTGTCTTTGGCTCTGTTTTTTCACAAGATGATTATATTTCAGTGAAGTTGTGTCCTGGTTTTTCCTAACTCTGTCTATACGTTTCCGATTCCCCCAAATACGCCTTTTTTTCTTTCTGAATGATGATATTATTGAATGATATCATTGAACAGATTAATAAATAATGTAGCTGTATGTTTTTGTATGAAAATCAGCTGAGCTGTTGGTTTTTCAGACAAATAATAAAAACAATCTCTCCTTCAATTTCAGTCCTAAAACCCAGAGAATTAGCAAAATAGATGTGAATATTTTGGGTATTGTGAGACCTGTCCTAGGTCCTGATTCAGGGTATCTTCCCTGTTTGAGATGACTTAGTTTAACGATAATCCAGAGTTACCTGACCTCTCAGGTCTCAAAGGACTTCCTAAGCATTCACTGGAAATGCAGTTTGGTTGATGTAATGAGTTTGTTAGGTTTTGTGTTGTGCACAGACAGTGCTGTAACCATCTCTGTGTATGGCCACTTAGTGGCAGTAAGTGTTGTGCCAAGTAAAGATCCTAACTTGCCTTAGAAACTGAACTTTAAATATTACTCTAAAAGTACAAAACAAACCCAACCAATTCTGAAATCAATTTCTATTGCCATGTAATTACTGCATATAAGAAAACAAGTGAGGAGCTGGAGTGTGTTTTCTCTTTTGCAGGTGTTGCTGAAATAGTTCAATTTATTTAAAGCATATGATTTCATGCAATTGTGCTGATTGTTACTGCAGCTGTCAACAGCTGCATGCTCATTTAGCTAATTGCATTCTAGTAATATAGCTAAGCTTATTTTAAGATATCCAGTTGTACATTTTTGTTTTTTTAAAGCAACTGCTCACAGAATATTTACTGCAAAAAGTTCTGTGCTATCACAATGAGCCGTCATCGCTCCAAGAGGGAATTTAAGAGCTTCTGCACAAGACTCTCAGCCAGTCTAGTGTATGGATAGCACCTGTGGAAAGTTGGAGCACGCCACTTAAATTCATATAGTTCTAAAGGCCTTGAAATGGTCTTGTCCTTGGGGTCAGTTTCATCATCTGCTCTTTGGGAATATTTTGTGGTTAACATGTAAAACTTTAATTTCACAAGCAACTGATTCCTACTGCTGCATTAGTATTCTGGTTTACAGGAACAATGAGCTTCACTTACATACTGATTGTCTCCTTCCAGAAATACGTACATAAAATGAGAAATTTGTGTAAGTTGTATATGTATAAAAAGCATATTAGGAGAGTAGACTGTCATGCATGCTAATTCTGGATATTTGTATGGTTTTTACTGGTGTGTGTTAGTGACGTGATCACAGTCAACAGTATGAAATATATAATGCAGTGTTGTTTTTATTTGTTATATAGCATTATGCCAATATATACAGGCCTCTAAAACCCGAGATGGTGGCAGCCGTTTCATTTCAAGTGCAACAGAAGGTAAAGGAAAAAGTGTGGGGGGAAAAAAAAAGCACTTTGTTCCTCTGATACTCTCTCTTCATGGACGTTTATGTGGTTCTTGATCTTTTAACCTTCTAGACTCTTCCTTCACAGCTAACTTCTTGCAATAGATGGTGAATATCTTTTTTTCCTGAGTCTCAAAAACGAAATTAAGAGATCTCATGATGTCACTTGTATGTCAATCTAAAAGTTGCATCATCTTTGCATTTTGTCTATTTGTGCTTTTCTTCAGTGACAGCATTGTATTGACACTGAAGCTTTAGCTATGTTTCAATGAGAATGTGAAATATCTGAAGAGTGGCTTAGAGAATTGCTGTCATGACCACAATCTCAGGATTGTCACACTTGAGGAAAAGCACAGATTCTTAACAACACAGAAATGTTACAATGCTAATCCTTTCTAATATCTGCAGTCTGACTGTATGCTAACGAACTGTCTTGCATTTTCTGTTTCTATTGGAAGGAGTGTGTCCTTAATTCACTTATCCTTGTATCTACCTGCTGATGTCCTGCTTTTTGGCCTTGTTTGTGCTTAAAAAGGGAATGAAGTATTTATTTCTGTATTTTTCTTTCATCTGCAGGGGAAAATTTTGAACAGACTCCATTAAGACGCACATTTAAATCCAAAGTTCTTGCTCGCTATCCTGAGAATGTTGAATGGAACCCTTTTGACCAGGATGCAGTGGGAATGGTTAGTATCACTTAATGGCTTTTTTTTTCTGTTTTTTTTTTTTTTTTT